>OMNN01031085.1:26128-37966 GCA_900302755.1 Chromis chromis | reverse complement strand
AGGTGAGTGGTTCTTGCCATATTATGGACTACAATAGTAGTCAAATAGGGCTATCCAGTGTGTACTAACCCAACCTTTGCACAACACAGCTGATGGTCTCAAACACATTAAGAAGGCAAGTAATTTCACAGTTTGACTCTTGACAAGGCAGACCTGTTAATTCAAAACCATTCCAGGAGACGACCTCATGAAGCTGATTGAGAGAATGCCAAGAGTGTGCAAAGCTGTCATCAGAGCAAAAGAGGGCTACTTTAAAGAATAAAACATATTCTGGTTTGTTTAACACTTTTTTGTTTACTACATTGTTCTTTCATAGTTTTCATGTCTTCAGTATTAATCTATAATGTAGAAAATAATTTAAATACATAAAAACCATTGAATGAGAAGGTGTGTATAATACTTTTGACTGGTACTGTAGATCTGTTAAAGGCTAGATAGCAGTCCAGTTGTTAGCTGGAGCTTACACCGATCAGAGATGACATTATGACCACCTGCTTAATATTGTGTTGGTCCCCCTTATGTGGTCAATAATGCTCTGAACCATTGGGCATGGACCAGAGGACCTCTCAGGGTGTCCTATGGGGTCTGGCACCAGGATGTTGGCAGTGGATCCTTTGGGTGCTCTGGCTTGTGCAGTGGGGCCTCTGTCAATCCAACTTGTTCCACTGCATCCTGTTGATGCTTGATCAGAATGGGGTCTAGGAAGTTTGGAGGTCAAATCAACATCTTGGGCCATTGTCATGTTCCTCAACATGTTCCTCATTGTTTGATGTTTTTGCCATGTGGTGGGGTGCATTTTCCTGTGGGGGTAGGCCAGTGACATTTGGGATTTCCATTTGCATGAGGGAGTGTGCTTGTTCTGGGACAATGTTTATTTGGGTGTCTAAGTCTCATCAACACGGATGTTAAAATCCAAGGTTTTCCAGCAGAACACCACATTGTACCAATATGATCGATGTTATTCATTTCACCTGTCAGTGGTCATAATGTTGTGGCTGATCTGTGTATAGTACATATTAGTAGTGCCTTTAGAAACATACTTGAAGTCAGTCCTACTTTACAGTTACAAAGACTTGGTCCAATTCACATACTAATTTGAGTACACAGATGATATAGGAATCATCCATTCTTCAGCTGTATATCCTTCAGAGGGTCACAGCGTGCAGCAACAGTACATGGTTTGAGTTGTTTTAACATACATAGTTAAAAGTCTGTCTCTCTCCTCCCTTACACTCATGCAGTACCACATCAGTAAGGTGGCTCAGTCGGAGCCCCAGATGCTGAGCAATAACGCAGCCATGGACGACCTGGAGTCTGCCCTGATGTCACTGGAGGTCAAGATGGAGGGAGAGAGCAGCTCTGCATCCGATCTGCTGGTCAGACATGTTGGATTTAATTCACTATCTGTCACTGAGAGTTGGAAGAACTGTAGCAGACTTAATTCATGTTATGTGATATCATAGGGGCAGGAGTTTGTAATAATGTCTTATATTATCATTATACTCTAACAATTTGATACTTAATGTCTACATGCTATTATTCAAAACATAATATTATAGGGGATATATCACACAGAAAGAACCAAAGATAATTTCAGAAGAACTGCCACTATAACACTTGAAAAATGTGTTTTATCCAGGAAAATATGACTGCACCAGAGCTCAATGACTATCTGAAGATATTCCGGTGAGATAGTACCACTTTCCTGAAATACAAACATGTATATTTGTCATTTTTCCATTTTCTAAGTCACTCATCCTGAATTTAAAAAAAAGTGTTTTAGTGAAACTGAGTGATGTGATTGTGTGTTTCAGGCCCAAGAGGCTGACTCTAAAGGGATACAAACAGTACTGGTTCAAGTTCCAGGATACTTCCATCTCTTATTTCAAGAGCAAAGAGGAGAGCATTGGAGAGCCCATTCAACAGATCAACCTCAAAGGTACTGAATGTTTTATCGTATTTTTATTATTGAGATATTATCCTGCCATGGCACCAATAAGCATTTATGCATTTATGAGTTAGTGGCCATTAAGAAGCCTCTTTATTCATGTTTTTTTCTAACATTGCTGCCTGGAAATGACCAAATACACAATAAAGTGATGCTTACAAGGAAACCTCACAAGCATAGAGCTTTCCATAGATGGTATAAAGTGAAACTGCTCAAGTCCATTTTCCTCCTCAGCCTGTGAAAAGAATCCTAGATCAGTATTATACTACTACTTCAGACATCTTTTAAAATAAAATATCGCTTGAAAAATGATTTAATGTGACTTAGTGAGTTCAGGTGTAAACTCAAGGTGTTAATGAAGTCCGACTTAGTGTTCATCATGTCAGAGTTCTGTCTTTTCCTACATACTTCTTCTTTATAGCTTCCGAATGTCAAATTTCAGTATTGAACTTAGCTTTTATATTCGTCCTGCCCACAGGATGTGAGGTGGCTCCAGACGTTAACGTTACAGCGCAGAAGTTCCTTATCAGACTCCTGATCCCAGCACCTGAAGGAATGAACGAGGTCTATCTTCGCTGTGAGAACGTGAGGCCACACACATCTCACCTCATCTCTATCTGCGACAAACTGTCTTTCCCACCACCTCTGTCTTTGTCTCACCATCTCAGCTCTGACCACAGTCACACCTGGCTCTCTCTTTGTGTTCTGTCTTTGTCTCTCTCCCTGCAGGAGCAGCAGTATGCTCAGTGGATGGCTGCGTGTCGGCTGGCCTCCAAAGGCAAGAGCCTCGCAGACAGCAGCTTCCAGAGTGAGATCCAGAGCATCCGCTCTTTCCTGGCTATGCAGAGGACCAACTCCCACGGCAACGCACCTGCCAGCGATGAAAGCATCAATACTCACAGTCTGGTATCACCGCGCTACCATAAGAAGTACAAACCCAAACAGGTACAGGAGGAGGTGGAACTTTGACACCGTTTTAAAAATGCATTAAAAAAGATGTGATGCTTCATATTTTCAGGATACAGCAGAGTATTTATTGATCCTGGATACTGTGTGGAAGGTTTTCTGAACAGCAGTACCCTACAGTGATTTTGTGCTGCTGAGCTAATTGAACAGTTCTGCAACTTCAAACTTTCCACAGTTTGTGCTCATGGCAGCAAAACTATAATTATGTCTGACCTTCTACCCTGTGCTTGCTCTTCCAGCTGACCCCTCGAATCCTGGACGCGTACCAGAACGTGGCTCAGCTCTCACTGACAGATGCAGTGATGCGCTTCCTGCAGATCTGGCAGGCCCTGCCTGACTTTGGGCTCTCATACGTTGTTGTCAGGTTAAGTTTAAAGTTGAATTAAAAGTTTTTTAGAACTGACTTTGTGCCAGTTAACATATCCATCCATCCATCCATTATCTGTCCATTATCTGTACGCCGCTTAATCCTCTGGAGGGTCGCGGGGCCAGTTAACATATCAAATATGAAATTCAGTGTGGCAGCAATAATGCAAAGCCCTGACACTTACTCGAACACCCAGCTCTTAGTTGACAAAAATGTGTAAATATGTTCCAGAAGCAATGAAGGAAATACACATTCAAGATACAGCATGTAGAGCTGTAGTTATTGCCAAAAATAAAGCTAACTTTCAATTTTAGAGGCAGGAATTATCTATTTGGCGATATCTTGCTTGTAAAAGGTGATTCTTTAACCCTCCAAGTAAAGCTATGACAACATATTTCTAACACTATTACTACAGGAGCTGCCTGTTCCTCACATCACTCAGAAAGTGTTTCAGTCAGTTTCTCAAACTTTTACAATTTATCAGAAATTCATCTGATGAATTGTGTCTAACCTGACAGATAACTTGGAGCTAGTGAGGAAGCTAAAAGATATTTTTGCCCAACAGATTCAAGGGTAGCCGAAAAGACGAGGTACTGGGCATTGGCCCAAACCGCCTGATCCGCATTGACCTGGGAGTGGGTGATGTGGTCAAGACCTGGCGCTACAACAACATGAAGCAGTGGAACGTAAACTGGGACATACGACAGGTCAGACTCACACCAGGCTCCTGTCATCATTATGTTTGTGACATTTTTGTGTCCAGGGTTATGTGTTGCGGAATTAGACGATGAAAAGTTGCAGTGGTTCTCATCATATCATACACAATGTCTTATGTCACAACGTTATTACACAAATGAAAACAAGTGAATTTGACAGAACACTGACCTACAAACCAAGAATGAATTTAGCTGCACACTTGACTCTCCTCAAATCATCCTCACAATGTGGCAATAAAATGGCTGAAATGGGAGTACAGGGGGTGACGTGATTAACACTACCCATGAAATGAGGAGAAGTACCTCCTATAGGGAATAACTTTAAAAGGAACCACTGTTAAAACATCATCATTGTATTTTATCTGTATATTTTTATTGCAAGTATTTTTCATCCCCCAATTTTTTTTCTGTGTCTCTCTGTGTGTTTCTGACTCATCCAGGTGGCCATTGAGTTTGACGGGAACGTGAACATTGCCTTCGGCTGTGTGACCGCCGACTGCAAAATCGTTCACGAGTTTATTGGAGGCTACATTTTCATGTCGACACGCAGTCGTGAGAAGAGCGACACGCTCAACGAGGAGCTCTTCCACAAGCTGACCGGTGGCCATGAAGCTCTCTAAGACTGAAACACACACACACACACACACACAACAAAGTGATCCTTCAGAGCCCATCACATCCCCTGTGTGTCTCACCAGTGGAAAACCAAGGTGGAATCGACAGCCGCAATAAGATAAGAACGTCAAAATACGATATTCTGTTCATTGTAGATGAGTTTAAACCCAGCCTCTCAGTCCATCGGGGTCTGGTCTACCATTTGTTCTCGACACACAGACACACAGTTATTTGTAAGCTACATCAGTGGAAGGCAGACTTAACGTGTCCAGACAGTTTGAGACTCCAGTCGTCCTCCTGCTGACTCGCCCCCTCCCTTCAGGATGGACTGCTGCTGGGCCAAACTGCTGGGCATCTGTTCCAGGATCAGCAGGCTTGACAATCAAACTCACAGAAATGTAAAATCAACAGCCGAATCAGCCAGCTGCAACTTCTCTTTTTTCAACTCACTCTATCAAGTATTGTAATCAGCGTTGCACAGGATGGAAAACCTTGCTTTGCCAGAGCTGCAAACGCATCTTCACTTAGACTTTTACTAGAATTTATTGTCACTTTACAGCAGCCATATTATTGGGAAAAAAACTATATGAATTATGTTCACCACATAAATGTGTGAATAAACAAACATTTACTAAAATAAATACAGCAACTCAGTTTTCATTTTCTCTTGTCTTCACTCCTTATGGTTGTACTTTCTGTTGTTTCTTACACAGGAAGCTTCAAACCAATTATCTCTCCTCACATGCCGTGTGCATGTGTCCATATCTTACAGTTAAGGCGGTCCGTTAAACCACAGTGTCTGCATCCTCTGCTTTCCCATACACAGTCACGTGACTAACCACACACAGAATGCCTTCAAATAGTACTTTATTTAAAGGCCTGGTTGGTAAAATATCTTTGTGTGCCACAGTTGAGTTACACAAACAACGTGATAGAAAAAACAAGACCTCTACAGTTAAATAAATAAAATGTGACATTTGTCAGCATAACCTCGTTAAATTGTCACACAATAATAAGTATGGACGTTTCTCTTATCCATCTTGTTCAATTCAAGAATGTAACTCAAATTTAAGGTTCTCCAGTTTTCAATGGATTCACCTATTGCTCATCAAGGTTGCCGCACTAGGATGCTGCTAAACAACAAGCACTACTACGGGACCAAGATAAGCATCGACAAACCGTGGGATGCTCACATGGTCAGATGAGTCCACTGACAGAACAGGATCCTGTGCAGCTACTGCAGTGGCAGGATGCTCCCTAAAACACAAGACAAAAGTGATGTCAGTCAACTAGAACATATTGGCCTGCGATAATGTTTCCTGAGAAAGAAATCAAAAATTGTATGTCTGTGTGATTGATAGTTTTCCTTACTTGTAGGCCTCAGTCGTAGGGCTTTGCTGAAGTATTTAGGGAGAAGTTTCCCCTCAGCGTCGCCTGCAGTCAGCAGCACACCATTCTCTGACCAGAAGAACTCAATACCATCTGTACAGTCAGATATACACATCAAACACGTGTAAGAGACTGATTTCTAGACATATACAGTGGGTGTGGATTATTGGTCAGCAGTCATTAGTGGCTAATCTTACCAGCAACAGCTTTGGGGACATCAATGAACACAGCCAGGTCACAGTCTTTCCTCATGCCTGGTGGGAAAAGAAATAACACTGTAGGACAAATTTCTCTAAATGTTCAGCTGACAGGCTTCTTGCCGACAGACACACACAGAGCATACCACTGATGACGCCATCCTCCCCTGGCAGGCCTGATGCCAGGTGGATGTGTGTCCTCTTCATGCGGCTTAGGCCCTGCTGCTGGATGGAGCTCCAGTTGCGGAGGTAGGAGCCATGAACAGCCTCAGCAGGGCAGTCCAGAGACCCAGCCAGCACCGGTTTCAGGTCCAGATCCATAACCTGGCAGCAGCAACGCAACCAGGATTAACACAACATTTAAAATGGGAGGACAATAAAGTTTAGGATTTATAAAGGCATGTTAAATCTGGTAAAGATTGTTTTTATGCTCATTGTTTAGCTGAAATTTCAGTCTTTGTAATAAATGATCCTCCCAGTGATTCAACAAGACAAAAAAATCTAGTAAACATAATCAGAGCTGAGGATGAATTTTAGCTGGTGCTAAAATTCATCCTCAGCTCTGATTATGTTTACTAGATGTTTTAGGGATATGTAGCTGGGGCTATAGCCCAGGGTCTTTTTTTTTTACATTCACCAAACACCAATTATACATATCAAAAACTATATTTTCCTTTTAAACTGATAACTTGACATTTTGAAAACATTGTCTTACCCATAGATTCAATGCAGATGTCTCTTTAGTGACTGTTCCCTATCCAGATGAGCAGTTTTTAATAATAAAACATTTTATTTATAGGCGCCTTTCAAAAAAGTAACAATATAAAACTTAGGGAGGTAGGTAGGAGGGATGGTGAGGCTGAGGGAGGAGGATGATCTGAGGGTCTGGCTGGGTATGTTTATGTTGAGGAGTTCAGTAAGGTACAGAGGGGCGAGGTTAATGGAGGGCCTTGAAAGTTAGGAGGATGGTTTTGAAGCTGTGGAGCCTGTGAAGTTGTTGGAGGAAAGGTAGAGCTGGGTGTCGTCCGCATAGCAGTGAAATTGAATATTATTTTTCCCAAATATACGGCCAAGGGGGAGAAGACAGATGATGAAAAGGATGGGACCGAGAACAGAGTCTTGGGGGACACTGGAGGAGAGGGGAGATGGCTGGGATGTGAATGTTTTTAACTGAATGAACTGAGTGCGGCCGGAGAGATATGATGAAAACCCACTCAAGTCGAGGAGAATGAGAATGGATAGGAGTCCGGAGTCTGCTGCCATCAGGAGGTCATTGGTTAGAGCGGTTTCTGTGCTGTGGTGGGGACGGAATCCAGACTGAAACTGCTCATACAGGTTATTATTGGAGATGTGAGAGTGGACTTCTTGTGGTTGAATCTCTTGCCATCAGTGCTCCAACAGTGGACCCTCTTTCAGAGCAACTACATCTTTAACTCTGCCGTCTTGATATGAAATCAGATTCAACTGGGCCTGCTCAGCGTGTTTATACAAGCCACAAATGACTAGATGCTAATTGTTTCATTGTACCATCAAGAAGCATCAGCATCACTTCTCTTTCTCTACTTATTAATTAGGGTTTTTCCTTTTAATTTGTCACCTGTCTATATATAAGACTAAAATAAGATTGGGCATCTGATAACAACACAGTCAACATCCTGTGTGTTGCTGTTTTTTTATAGGCCCCACAAGCCCCAAAGTAAAATGTAGATCACAGGTAGATTTATCATGTTAGATACACAAGAAAGGCTGTAGACAAAATGAAATGTCATGTTTTCACAGTTTGCAGGTGCTCACATCTCTGTGGATTTACTGCTCTGCATACCTGCACTGAATGACCCTGATTGGCTCGGATCTGCAGCCGACCGTCCTCCGGGTGGGAACGGAGCTTAAAGCGCTGCTTGTCATTTGTAGCCACGACTCTCTCAACGTCTTCCACCGAGTATGAGCGGAACTGCGAGTGAGCCAGGAGCTCTTCCACAAACAGGAAGCCATCTGTGGGGTTGAGAGCTGTTATAACTATGGTCACATTTCCACAGTGGATTTTCCCTGTTGTACAATCAATGATTCAAGTTGTTTGTGGGAGGCATGGACTCAAACCATATGTTCAAATTAAAGTATTTGTTAAACATCAACTGAGTGAGCAAAGAGGATATAATTAGAAAAAGCAGCCTACTGTATATCTAGTTTCACAACTGTCACATTTTAAAGTAGCTATTACTCCTCTTATGTCTGTTTGAATCAACCTGACAGCAAAATGCTCTGTATAAAATGGAAAAATAAGTCTAGGGTCCATGTTTGCTATCAAAGTTGTGTCGGCAACAGTGGCAGCATCCGTAAAAGAATATTTGTGTTACATAAACCAGGTTATTAGAAGCTCACCTGTACCCATTTGAAGACCCATCTGGCTGGCTCCATGGCGAAGCACATAAGACATGGATTTAGACAGGGAGACATCTCTGTCCTGGTAGTGGAGAAGGCAACACACACACACACACACACTCAAATTCAGCTCTAATTATAGCCCTGGTTTAAATATAGGACCCACACTTTACCATACATACCATATTAAACCATTCATAGGCTACTGCCTGTTTGACATTAAATACACATGTGTCATGAGGCTCAACTATTAAAGAGATGGGACATTATTGATCTCAGTTAATAGGACTACAATCTCTTACCTCTCCAACACGATTTCCCTTCCTTCCTCTTCCTCTTCGGCCTCCTCTTCCTCCTCTGGCACTGTCCATCAAAATACAGGAAGCTCAGTCATTCACAGCTTGTTTCGCACAATAAGCTGATTTAAACTGTGTGCAACGTTACACAAGATCATACTTGTGGTCTGTAAACTGCTGTCAACAAGCATGTAGCTTGCTCTCACTTCCTTGTCTGTTCCAGTTTTCCGTTCGTAGGTGGCACTGTGGCGGACTGTGCTGCGGTGGACTGGCACCACAGAGGAAAAGCTGCATTCTTGTCTGTTCCTGGAGAAAACATCACTCAGACAGCTGCTGTCTGAGTGGCTGCAGGTAAGAAAACCGTTCATTACTTCCACGAAACATACGAGGCACCCCAGCTACAGTGTTGGCTGCTTCTGTTTCAAGCTAACTCGCAGCCCATCCAGCCTCTGAGCTGCAGAACATTGAACACACAGGCTGAGCTAACTTGGCTAACTAGTGTTAGCATCGTTGAGCTGGGGCTACCTGCTGTTGTGGCTGGACAACGTCGGCATTTGGGGGTTTATTGAGATGTATCGTGTTGATAGTAGTGTTTATATCTCAGCTGCATGTCCTGTCTTGTCTGTATGTAACGTTGCTTATATCACGATTAGCTCCTGGACCCAGACGGTGCCGGTGGACCGGAGAATTCAGGCTGGTCACCATGGAAACGTAGCGGTAGCTACGTTAAAGCATAACGGCTGTTTGAAGATTCAACTGACGGCTAACGGCGCCTAAAAGAGGAACCCGCAGTTACTTTACGTGAGTATATTTTAAATTTTAGCTATCAGTTTGCATTGCTTCTCTCTAATTTTGATTTTAAACCTTGTGTTTTGAAGTTATATTAATGATAACATCGAAATGCACTAAGGAATAATCCGTAATGTAGTTAGCTCTCAGGCTAGACAACTTTCCCTCTTTAACTGCTTTGGTGGGAAGTAAGCAAGTACATTTACTTGGGTACTGTGCACAAATTTAAGTTTTCTGTACCTTTCTTAGTCATTTCATTGTATTCTATGGTAATATTTTACTTAAAATCCCCCTATTCAGCATTTATAACCAGGAAATCAATATGCAATAAATGTCTTATAGCACACAATAATAATGTTTGTAGCTACAAGGATATTCATGATTCAGTGTTTATTAATGCTTAGCATTGCTCAACATTTTCTCCCATGAACACATATTCTACATTATTACTGGATTACTGTTTTGTCATTCATTCTTTGTTCATACAGATGTCTCTAGTTTCCGATGTCCACAGGAAATCTCATTGTTATCTTCTGTGTTGCTCAGGTGATGGAGTTTCCCCAGCATTCCCAGCAGCTGCTGTCAGCTCTGCGGTCTCAGCGTCAGCGGGGCTTCCTGTGTGACTGCACCGTCCTGGTGGGCTCATCCCGTTTTCTGGCTCACCGGGCTGTTTTGGCCTCCTGCTCGCCTTTCTTCCACATGTTCTACTCAGACTCTCCGGGGGGAAACAGTGCCAGCAGCTCCGTCACACTCGACAGTGACATTGTCACATCTGCTGCCTTTGGCTTGCTCTTGGACTTTGTCTATGAAGGTGTGCTGCAGCTGGAGGAGTCTCCTCCAGTGGAGGACATATTGGCAGCTGCTAGCTTTCTTCACATGAACGAGGTGGTGAGAGTGTGCAAGAGGCGGCTGCAGAGACGAGGGCCCGTGGCTGAGGCCGACAGCACGCGCTCTGAAGAGAGCGCTGGTTTGAGGAAGGCAATAGAAATGGAAAGGAAGGGTGGTGGTGACGGTGGAGCTGACCCTGTGGTGGCAATGGCAGTTGATCAGTCAAATCCAGCCATAACAACACAACTGTTACCAGTTTCAGTCGAGAGGAGTCAGGTGGAGTCTGTGAAGTCTGAGCAAAGAACTGGTGGGGGCTCATCAGAGGTACGAGTTCAGACTCCTCCGAGCCCTGACCTCGCTGATACCACCCAGCCAGGCATGGACGCCCCTCCTCTGCCCCCAGGCGGAGAACTGGTGCAGGGCCTCATCGTAGGTCAGTCTGCTCCTGCCTCTGGAGGTCACGCAAGGTTGGGGACTGGGGGTCAGGGAGATGGGTCAGCACTCTGCAGCCCCTGTAGCACCACTGAGATGTACAGGTACGTGTCTGCTGTTGATTCTACACAGTTTTACTCAGTTCTCTAAGTATTTTAGTGCAAACATTTGTGATTAGTGGTCTGACATCTCGAGTCTGATCCTTTTCCTAAGAAGAACTGTACTTAAATGAAATGGTTTGAGCTCAAAAAGGATCAGGTGTCAGTACAATAACAGATGGTCAAGATAAGATCAGTACAGTGTAATAGGTAATGACTTATTAGTCAGTTTAGATGGGAAATAACATTGAATCTGGATTTTATTTACATTGAATCCCTGGGAATACGGTTAGCGTAACTCGTACAGCTCCCCTGTGGTGCTGTCATAAATCTTCTGAGTAAGATGGGTTTTTTAAAATAATTTTTTGTGTATTTTCCAGACGTATTTACTTATTTTCAATGGCATTACAACATTGCAACTGTTTATTTCAACACTGTGAATCAAGATATACCATGTTGTTACCTTAACTGACAAAGTAAAACAAATGTCTTTTGCTTTCTGAATAGGTTGAGAATTTGACAACTTGTTCATATGCAGTTAGCGACTAGATATGTGATTTTCAAACCAAAGCGAACTTATCACAATATACACTGACTTTAAAAGTAAAGAAAAATCTGATTTGTCCACATTCTTCATAGCAAACAGTTATGGCCTATAGCAGGGGTGTCAAATCCTGGTCCTCGAGGGCCACTATCCTGCATGTTTTAGATGTCTCCCTCTTCCAACACACCTGATTCAAATGATCAGCTCATCATCAAGCTCTGCAGAAGCCTGATAAAGATCCTGATCATTTGAATCAGGTGTTGGAAGAGGGACA
>OMNN01031085.1:0-20457 GCA_900302755.1 Chromis chromis | reverse complement strand
CAAGGAAATCCATGAAGACATGTTAAGACATTAGGAAATGATGCTCCATCTTATGCCACTGTGAAACGATGGACACCAACTCGGTTCATTTTGCTTGAATGACCTACCCTACCCTACCCTACTTGACTCGGGTATTGTACAGGCATTAATGCACACAATGAGTCTAAATTTAACTCAAACTATTGTGACATGTTGCTCTCTCAGAGTACTAAACATTTTGATTAACAAGTCTTGTTTTCTTGGTCAGGCTCAAAACTTATCAATCACCCCTCGTACATATGACACCTCTTTAAAAGAAAAAGATATCTTAAAGTATCAATTTGGAAAAAATTACCAGAAGTACTCCGAAGTGACTCGCACAATTGCCACTATTTGTGCCATTAACTGACCAGTGTTAGAGCCCAAAATGTAACAACGACCCAAATGGTTATTAAAAAAAAAAACTCGAAATGTGATAACTGGTCGATAATGTAACAAGATGCTGAGCCCAAAACGTAAAAACTTTTTGCCCAAAGTGTAACAACTTGTTACATTTGGTCTGTTATTACATTATGGGGCACGCTAAATATTTTCCCCCTAATAGTGTAATAATTTTATTACAATCATAAAGTTTTTACACTATTAGGTAATAATAATAATCATAATAAAAACATAACTAACTCTTTCCATACCTTTACTTCATTCAGATCAAAATACGAAAACAGGCGATTTAAAAAAAAGATGTATTTTACTCTCGATGGTGCAGAATCATTTTATTTAAGCTCAATTACATTGTTACACATCGGGCTCTGACTCCCAGTTTCTCCAATTACTGTCTCTTTTTATTCTTACAAACACTCCACAGACACCTCGGCTTTCTGTTCTGTCGATGACACGTGATCTAACACAAACACATGAACAGTTCAACACCAGCCACGTGGCAGCGATATTTGCCTTCATCCATTGTGACCGTTGTCTACTAGCACTCAAACTGATTTTAATACCTGTGCTTTTGTGCGTCTCTTTGTAATATTAAGAGACATTTTACAGTTTAGGTTTGTAATTCCTAAACATCTTTGTCATATTAACACATTTGTGTGGGCGTGAAAATGATCACACACGTCATTGTTGTACGAAGGGATGATTCAGGAGATGTATTATAATGTTTCAAAGACATCCTACGCCAAGTGTTTGTTGTATTAACTCAAAGGACGAATAAGGGAAAGCTGGTGTGTTTTCATTTTTCCAAGTTAAAACAACTGTAAGTGGTATGACTGCCCTTTCAATGTGACTCTGTGCCAGCAAAGTTTGACTGATGGTAATCGCAGTAGCATCGTACTGTCTAGTGTTTTATTTACAGGATGAAACCAACAGAGCTGCTCACGTAGAAGCAAATAGGTTAGAATCAGTTTGTGCCATTTTATAACTTGCTAATCGGAGCTTTTCCTCTTTTACCACTTTATTAGTAGGTTGACTTGATGAAATTGGAAATCATATGTGCCAAACAGTCTTTGTTCATCTCCTGTGCTGTAAAAGGGTTAATATGAGCCTAATATGATGGGTTAGAATCATCTGAATAATAGGAGAATGTGTTTTATTTAAACTTTAACTGGACAATCTCTTACCATTAAGATTCCTGCCCCACAAATAACCATAACTGTGTTTACTTCCAGTGGCTTACTGTAAGTTAAGTTGGGTTCTAGTAGCACTGTGCTTGTCTTGTCCACAATTCTGATTTTGCCTCTCGCTTAATAGACTTTGCTGGACATTCTCCATCAGGCTTAATTAGCAATTAGTAGGGGTGGAAAATGGGCTTAATTGTTCCTTAACCCTTTAAGACCTGAGCCTCAAAATGTCCACCTGGTCTTTTTTTTCTTATTTTGGTTACAAAAGGGTCAGAAAATGTCCTGTGAGTGCTTGTGCCCATTTTTTCCGAAGAAACTTTCAATATCTGGCAGTTATTTACAGTTTAACGCCTGTTATCAGAGTGTAATGATGGTTTAAGATGAAGAAAAACACAAAAACGGAATTTGATTTTAGTGTTTTAGTGGGGAAAAACTATTTTAATCACACACGGCAGTTCTCTACTCTCTGGGAGCAAAGGGACTGCTTCTAGAGCTTCTTGGGGGGGCAAGAATGAAATTACCGTAATGACGCCATATTGGCTGTAAAGCGCGACGCCTCAGCTTTCAGAAACCGTTGGATTTGTTCCGATAGCACAAACG
This sequence comes from Chromis chromis, assembly GCA_900302755.1. Classification (NCBI taxonomy): domain Eukaryota; kingdom Metazoa; phylum Chordata; class Actinopteri; family Pomacentridae; genus Chromis; species Chromis chromis. Next base: position 18,253 of record OMNN01031085.1, on the reverse strand, counting down.
GTGACATAATTACGGTATTCCAAAGTGTGCCTGCCCAAACATGTCACTGATGATGCACTAGGACTTAAAGGGTTAACTTCCCGCCTACATTCTGTTAGGTTACCAGATGATACAAGGGAGGAGGAATGAATAAGTCTGGGGATCCACCACCTTTAGTTTGAGAGAAGAGTATGAGCAGCACATTTTAACATATGCAGTTTTCTACCTTGTCGTTAAATGTCTCCATTTAAATTTTAAATGTGCCTAGTTGACTGTTCTGCACCATTTTCCCTGTTTTGGGACAGTTTCTGTATCATTACAGTGCCATACACAGCCCAGAGTTTTAAACTGGATACTCAGAAGAGACATTTAAATCTGTGATCATTAAGAGGGTTTTATAGTAGCCAGTGTGCAGAATCTAAATGTTACCTTGTTCGTAAACACTGTCCAGTAGAAACAGTGAAATATGGTCATCCTTGGGTAAATCACAAAATGCACACTTTAATCAGTGTTATCTTATATTTTTCTTTATTTCACTACGAAAGAACATATCATACAAAAAATATAAACATTATTAATGAACAGGTTAGTATTTCAAAAGGTTTTTACAGGTGTTGGTCAGTAACCAGCAAACTGTACGTTTCACTTGTAACACGCTGAGTCCATCACCTCTTTACAGAAACTTGTCAGTCTCTTCAGTCCTCTACTGGCCCGTGGATCTGTGAAAGAACAAAATATCAGCATCCACCTGCAAATCTATCTGCCTCTGTGTCTTTGTATTTAGACCAAATGATATTCTAATGAAATATTGTTGTCAGTGTTGCCATTTTTGTCAGTTTTGAAAGTATTTGTTAAGCTGAAAAGAAATAAAACACAATGTTTCAACAGAAAATTTGGAACCCTGCATTTTTTTAGTAAGCTGTTTTGTATTTACTGGTCATATCGTATTGATCATCAGCATGTGGACTCCCGTGTTCTGGTCCTGTCCAAATTTAACAAATATTTAACACACTTGGGACCGTTGTTAGGCCCCATCCACATGAAGATGAGCCCAGGCCTAAACACACAAATAGTTCATCAAACCCGTGTATCATCCACACGAAGCGTTTTGGGGGTCTGAAAACGATAATTTCTGAACCTAGGTCCCAGAGATCTCAAAACGCCGTTTACGTGGCACCGTTGTTACGCCCTGTCCGCTTCTTTTTTGACACGCTTGCGTCGTAGCTCCACCTCTCGATAAATGCGCATGTGCCAAATTCAAAATGAAAAAAAGAAAGAAAAGCTCGTCCACTCGTACTTGCCGTCTCCATGTTCTATGCTTACATCGTATACAGATTTCTGTGCATGCCAAAAGTCCCACCCTCAGTTTCCACTTGTTTCTGTTACGGCGTCACAGCGGCACCAACAGGCCTGGCATGTGTTTTACATCGTTTTCAGGCGTATCAAGTGAATTCATGTGGACAGACACATTTACTGAAACAGCTCCGTCTTTATGAAGAACGCTCTTGAAACTATAAGCGTTTTGGCTTTGTGTGGATGGGGCCTACTGTGAACCCTAAACCTGAACCTCTCATGGCCCTATTTGGAAGGATAACTCAGTGCTTTCTGGACTTTACAACCCTATTAGCTGGATGTCTCACTTCATTTAAGAGGAAGCACACTCCTCTAAACTCAGTTGTAACTGAAACACACAAGGTGATTTAAAAACGTATTAGCCTGTAGAATTCATTTTATTAGCCCTTATGTGAGCAAGTATTTGTAAATAAAAATATTGTTAGTAATTCAGTCTGATGGACAGGGCTTGATTATCCCAACACAAGAACAGCTCTGTACCAATACACAACAAATTCACAGGGATACATTGTGTGACTGAAAGGAGCTACAGCTTTACAAGACAAGTTAGACATCAAAATATTTAACAACATAGGATGATGTTTTTAACTACGGAAGCGTTTTAGGGTCACTCGTGAGAAAAAAATATAATAGGAGGTAGTTTTTTTTTTTCATCATGCACTTCGAGAAAATTGTCGAAATGTCTCCTCTGGTCCAGATTCGGACTTCAAGCATCAATAACTCATTAGTGATACGTTGTCAAACATAAACGATGCCTCTTTCCCATCATTGTAAGGTAGACAATGTGCTACAAGCCCAGTTTTATCAAAAGTAGCCGTCTTTGAAGCTGCAGAAATAACATTGGTGTCTATGTGTAGCCTGAGACGAGTGCACAGGGACCGTCTGCAAATTGCAAAACTGCTGCAACAGTGAAGAGAGACACTACATAGATATTCAGTAACTTCACTCTTATACACTGTAGTGTCACCAAAATCACTGCAGCCACCAACTGGCTCCTTTTTGATGGCTGCACATAGACACAGATGTTATTTCTGCAGCCTGTAAGACTCTTACTTTTGATAAAACTAGGCTTGTAGCACATATTCTACCTTAAAATGATGGGAAAGAGGCATCGTTTATGTTTTGACAACGTATCACTAATGAGTTATTGATGCCGGAAGTTCGTATCTGGACCAGAAGAGATATTTCGACTTTATTCTCGACATTTTGACTTTTTTCTCGAAGTGCATGATGAAAAAAAAAAAAATATATATATATATATATATATAATTTTTTCTTCTCATGAGTGGCCCTTAAATGGTTCCGTAGTTAACTCTGTCTTAATCATTTGTCATTAAAACTGAGTGTAAGCTGACTTGAAATACTTAATTGCAGTAAAAATCTCATTAAAGGTGGTTAAATGTCACTTATTTCATCAAATGAACTTACCTTAAACTGCAGTCTACATAATGTAAGGTCAAGTGACTCTAAATCTTACTAATCATATTTTTTAGATCACCACAGAAGATTTATAATCAGAGTAACAACACCTAATAAAACATTTAATTACTGGGTGACACAAGTTGTCTTTTCTTTGATTAAATCAGCTTCCAAAGAAACTCACCGCCTCGGCCAGCTCAGGCCAGTCCATCGCCATCACCACCGTGTCATCTGAATTCGGAGGCGTCTCAAGGTTCCAGTAGGTCAGTTTGTCAAACACAGAGGATACCTTCACTGTCCTGTCCTGTACACAAACAGACACATACAATTTAGCTCCAGGTAGCCATAATAGCAAAATCCTGGCCAACACAACTGATGAACGTGCTTTAACCTATGAGTGAATAACCCAGACTGCTGGTCAGTTTTTGTGATGTGAAAGATGACTTCAGTGGTGTTTACCTCTTGGTCTGAGCCAGGCTTGTTGATCTCTTTCAGCACCAGGCCGGTGTAGCCCTGTGGACAGCTGAGCTCCTGCCCCTTCAAGCCACGCCCTCTGAATGACACCGTCTTCTCTGCAATGAGAAAAAGCATTGAGGATTGTTGTTAGAGTTTTCCTCGACTAAAAATTACTGAGGGGTAAAATATCTGATACAAACTTTAAAAAAAAATCTATTTAGTGTGACTTCTTGAAATCCTACATCATTCATAATAGAAAATTAAATATTCATAAATCATCTTATGAAAGGAAACATTTTATCTCCACATTGGGTGGTCATTTGCATCTGTATCTCCATGGGTTTTATCTCCACCACTGTTTTCCATGAACTGCAAACTGGCCTAGTAACAATTAGCCTAAGCCTATTCGTAGACAGGCTTTGAACATTGCAGATAACCTATATTCTGTGTACCTTGTTTGCGGTCTTTTGTGGTAGCAGTGAAGTATTGTGAGACCTCAGCTGGTCCATTGTGTTCAATCTCACAGGGCATTAGGTGGACTGGGGCTTGCTGTGCCTGGCCCACTGATGACACATGAAGACGAGTAACACTGGTGTTACAGGACATCCTGCAGACAGGAGAGGACAGGGTACATTACATTCTTTTCTTCTATTTTAACCTTAATTTCCTATATCAAACACAGTGAAATCGGCTTCAGCAAGCATAAGTGTTTTTTCCAATTAGAATAACTATGATAATGTACTAACTGCAGGTGTCCCTATAGATTCGGTATCATAGTTTCCTCTAAGAAAACCCAAAAAGCCTAATGGCTGTTCCTAAATTCAACAAGCTTGACTAATGTAATCTGGTCTACTCAAAAAAGTTAGAAATCAGTTACAGTTTATGCAGAAGTCTGTTGCCAGAAAGCTAAGGAAAACCAGAAGTCCTGTCTTAAACTTCTTACACTGGTTGCCTGTCAACTTCACTACTGATGTTAATATTATTCCAGTTGCTCTCTTGTGGTCTTTAAGTTATCCCTAAGTGGACAAAAACCTTTGGTAAGACAGCCTTTAGATTTTTACACCAAGCTGTTGGCCTGAATTTTGAATATCCTAGCCCTTCTTATTGAATTAATATATTTCCCTAGTTTTTATTTAGTTTTATTCTATTTATGTGTTTAATTCCTTTTTAAAACTACTTTACTGTATATATTTGTACTGTCTTATTATCACCTCGTCAGATCTACCCTATTCAAAGATGTACAAATAAAGTTTAATAGATCTAAATATTGATCATCTTAGTTGAATGTGTCTCTTAGTACTAACTGCAGCTAACGTTACAGTACAGATAGTTTGTTATGCATATTGAGTAATATTTGCAGCAGGCTTTTCTGACACAGTTCTTGAGGGAAATATATGTATCAGAAGTTGTACATAGTCTGAATAACTGCTTCTCGTGGCGAAGTTCAGGAGCTCTAACAACAACCACAGCAGACTTTCCCTAAAATAAACAGCATGCCCCCGCTATTACAGGTTTTGTCATATTAACGTGTGCTCTCAGTTTCTCCTAAACATTAGTAAACATTGTATTAAATAGCTTACATGGATATTTGAACAACATACATTACCTTTCAGCAGCTTTCAAGAATATAATATGAAATGAAACAGGACCGCTTCCGGTTTGCTTCATGCGCAGCGTCTGATTGGACGAGAGATTCTTCTTCTACGCTCAAAGACATTTTGGCGGGTTTTCTCTGTTCCTCCACAAGATGGCGTCCCCTCTGGGTGAGAGACTGTATTTTCCTCGCTCTTCACCATTTTTAACTTTAAACATTTTTAATGTCATTCTAATCTACGTTTCCTATTTGTGTGCCTGCATCTTTTATTTTCTTACGTGGCTACATTGTAAATAAGGCCTCCATCAATGTGTTTTACGTTTACATAAAGATTGAATTAATAAATAAATAAATGAAAAGACAGTTGTACAAAGGTGTACCTAATAGTCTGGCAACAAAGTGTATAGTTATATCCATCTAAATATAATAAATGCTCAAATCAGCATATCCATCCATTCACTCTCTGGCTAATTCATTTATCTGGGTCAAAGTGGCTGAAATTTCTGCAAATCTTCTCTGTTATTAAAGAAACTTTTTGTGTTTTTAATTTTCAAAATAGAGTGTAGGTTCTTTCCTTAGTAACAATAGCTATAGGAATTTTAAGAAATTAGGAGCGATGCACAGTATGGAGAATTTAGAGCTCTGTTGACCATTTTGCAGCGATGAAGGAAGAAAAACAAGACAAACAAACATGAATTGGGCATGTAAATATGTGTAAAATAGCTAACCAGTATGTAGAAGTTTTATCTCCACTAGTGTCACTAAAAGATTCTGATGGGTCACAGTTTAGTTTGCAATGTTGCATCCATTTTGAATATTTATTTCTCAAAGTATTTCTCAAGGCTACTACAGTTCTCTAACTTCCCCATCGCTATAAACCAGTGTTTTTCAACCTTGGGGTCGGGACCCCACATGGGGTCGCCTGGAATTCAAATGTTGTCGCCTGAAATCTCTAATAATTGATAAAAATAAAAAAAATTACTGATAAAAATATGTTTTAAACTAAATATTATTCTTTTTAAAATTAAAACACCACACAATCTTAAACAACTGTATTCTATACTTTCTTTCACTTTCTCGAATATAAATCTAGTTCAAATAAAATGCAGCATTTAAAAACATCTGAGCGCATCTTGATTGAAGGCTGAGATCACATGACTTTACAGTTTCCACTACTTCTGTTCCTTTGTTTCAACCTGACTCACAAACTGGAACAAGAAAAAAAGCTTCAACTCCCGTTTTAGCTCTATAAGAAACAAACTGTTGACATTTTCCATGGATGTGAGAAAAAACTGATTTTGTTGACATAAATGTGCCTCCTTGCATCAGTAACGGACGTCTTTGATCAAAAACTAATTCTAGAGAAAAAAAAAATGTCTCTGGGGTCGGCAGAAATTTGTGATGTCAAAATGGGGTCCTGGACCAAAGAAGGTTGGGAACCACTGCTATAAACATCATAGCGATGGGGAAGTTATGTCTTCAACATGAAGAACTCTGCTCCAGCTGGCAGCATTTCTCCTTATGTGGGATGGACTTAATCCCGTCCAATGGCAGCTTTTGAGGCACTAAAGATACATTACTGAGGGGAGTTTTGTTCACATTTCATCAAGACGTGGACACAGCGACTTGAGGGGAAGGAGAAGTGATTTCCTAACAGCTCATAGTTGGCCAACATAAACCAGAGGTGAGTTTTAATAGTGTTACTGTTGAAGGAGCGCTGCTGCTGATATACTGAACAAATGTTTTGATTACACTGTTCTCTTTCACATTTTGATTTGGGTATTGATTAAGAAATACTTTAACATACCTGCTCTGTGATTCTTGCCAGTTTAACTCTTGATCTGAAAATCTGCATGTCAGTGTTTATTCCTGTGTTGAACAAGTTCCTTCCCTCTCTTAGGGATTAAATATCAATCTTTAGTTACACAAAAGTGCTAAACTGAATAGTTTAACTTTACAGACATTTGATATCAACTGAGAACTAAATGCCATTAGTTCACCAACATTGCACAATACATACAGTGTCAAAACAAACGGACACACAGTTCTTAGTTTCTTCATCTCTTCTTGGAACATGTAATATATAATATTGTTCTCACAGTTTGGAGTCATCTGACAGTAAAGGCCTCTGCTTGTGACTGTGATTGGACTCAGTGGTTTTGCAGATCTCAGTTTTATGAATACAAAGACTCGTGTCTTTTGGTGACGTGCTCACTTTTAGGGACTTTATACAAAGCTCAGTGTGTTTTTATTTCTGGAAAACTTCCCACACACAGTTCCATCTCGCTGATTGCAAATCACAACCCGCCCTTATATGTTCCCTTTATCTGTTTCTCAGAATGTTCCTTTATTGTTTGTTGGATTTTAGATTTTATGGATCAAGACAGCCATACACACTCAGGGGAACATGTAGAACCATCAGTCCTCATCGGTCAGGCACTGCTGAGGTTCCACGATGCTGTCATCATGGTGATGGCAAGGGCCCGTCAGAGAGTCGTACAGGGGTTCACTGTGTTCTCTGTTGTCATTCTGCTCCTCTGGCTCGCCGCCTTTTTATATGGGAGCTTCTACTACTCCTACATGCCCAAGGCGGCTTTTTCTACACCTGTGCACTATTACTACAGGTTTGTATGTCAAGTCCTGTCTAGCTGCATCTACAGTACTACTGCAGTTTTTGTGTGTTTTAGTTCTTCTATGACTCCTTGTATGCTGTTTTTTTTCCATCACTCATTGATGTCTTTGTTTGCAGGACAGACTGTGAATCTCCGGCCTCTTTTTTGTGCTCTTATCCTCTGGCCAACATCTCTCTGATGAGAAATAAGAAGCATGTATGTGTATGTGTGTGTACATCTATGTATGTGTGTTAAACATTCATCCATTCATAAAAAATATCCAAAGAATATAATGTTTTAATGTATAATCAGGTGCTGACATTCGGCCAGGCCTATCAGATCTCTCTGTGGCTGGAGGTGCCTGATTCTCCAACCAATCAGGAGCTGGGGATGTTCATGATCAAGACAACCTGTTTCTCTCAGGATGGAGGGCAGGTTGCCTCGTCTACTCGCTCTGTAAGTTGCTCTAATATTCATTCAGCTCGTCGATGTGTGTGCATATAATCAAATAGTGGTTGATTACTAGCTAGTGCAAACTGCAGTGATTCACTGTTGCACTGCTGTGTGTTTCTCAGGCAAGACAACTGCTGTCCGCCTCCAGCTCTCGCTTTGTGAGTACAGCGCTGACACATAATTAATCACACAACCTGGTCAGTGCCAGATTAGAGCTGCTTATGCTTGTGTTGAACTGCAACAGAAGGTGATCTCAGTGCTCAGGTGATGGAGATGACAGAGTGAACATGTCAATTGATGATGAATGCTGACAGAGATACGTGATGAATGAAGATGTGGCACTGAGTTCAGTAAAACACTGTAATGCAAACAAGTGCAATAATCCTCGAATAAATACTTTTAAAGCCACAACACCATTTTAGAGAGGTGTTATTCTGGTATCTTTAAAGGTTGTGTTTTGAGGTGTTTTTGTATTGAACTGCATTAAATATAATAATAGATAATTGTTGTAAATATTTTTGCATCTCCATATATACTATATGTATGTTATAAACACATATCAGCCAAACATATCAACCTGGTTTATCCCTGTAGGTCCCTGAATGAATTAACTCATTAACAACAGAGTCTGAGATCAGCTTTTGTTATTGTTCATTAAAGTGAGCACATAACCCAATCAGAGTTATAAGTCTCAATAATCATGACAGAATCATTAATCTTTTCCTAATCAGTCATCTGCCAGCACTGATAAGTCTTTTTAGGGATGCTAACATGCATGTGTAAGAAAGAGCAGATGAATTAATGCACAGGAGACTGAAATAATAATGTGTGAAGTGTATGTGAAGGGGCCTGTGTTGTTCTGTTGGGTTCAGAGCATGCTACGATACAGATCAGACCTGCTGAAGACTCTGGGAACGCTGCTGTTCCTCCCGGCCTTCCTGAGCGGAGTGGCCGAGCAGAAACAAGTGCTTGACGTGGAGCTTTTCTCAGACTACACAGATGACCCTGTGAGTCGTGGGTAGATATTAAATCCGGAAGGTTGAGAGTTTGGTGTCATAACTGGTTATTCATTTTTTGTTGAAGTCAGCCTAATAGGTGTTTCTCTTTGTTCAGTATGCCCCCTCAGTCACGGCTGTCATTGAGATTCTGTCCAACAAGGTGCAGATCTACTCATCTCAGCTGTATGTTCACGCTCATTTCACTGGCATAAGGTGAGAATTATTTACATAACGCACATACCTGCACCAAATGTTGTGACATTAAACTGATGTCGCTGAATAATTCACACTAGTGTTATTATTACGATATCTATAATAATAAGTCTGGTTTTGGATTTCTGGACAGGCCTACCAGGCGCAGTAGGTATACATTTGTTGGGAAGTCCCAGTGGTCAGTAGAAAGACACAAAACAACCTCAAAGAGATGCAAAACAAATCTTAAGAGACACAAAAAAGCAGCCAAGTGTAGGGGTTTTATTTATAGGAGGGAGGGATGTGGGGACCCTTTTCGTATAGTCCATGCATGTTTACACTCAGGCCAACACTCAATAATGACAATGGAACAATATGTAGAGGAAGAAGAGACGCTCATTTCTCAGCAGTGACGCTGCTGGACCTGAATGTAACAGATGAAACCACAAAACTGTTCTTCTTTGAGTAGGAAAGAATCTCACTTCTCTTCAGTGGAAAAATTAACTCATTGGGTTGATTAAAGCCTCTGCCTACAATTATAGCTCACATACAGAGAACTGAGTTGAATTGAAATTGTAAAAAAAAAAAAAAAATCACACACTGAAGCAGATGAGTCACACTGGGACACAGTGGAGCCAAAAAACTAAAGAACACTGCAAAGCTGTGACAGCATGTTGTTTTGTTTTTCTCTGTGTCCCCACATCAGATACTTGCTCTTCTACTTCCCTGCCTTATCAGCCCTGGTTGGCGTGTCCAGTAACTTTGTCTTTCTCAGCATCCTCTTCATCCTCAGCTACATGAGGGTGCTGCTGATCTCACCACAGAAGGTGAGATGAGAAGCTCAGTCTATAGCTGCACACTTAATGAGTTTGTGTCTCAGTGAGCGTGAATTATTAGCTGTTTACTTCCACATGATGTAGTTCAGACTCATCTGTCTCCCTGCTGTTTGCAGCGCAGAACAGATGGACTGCTGTCTAACACGGAGGAGAACACAAACAGTAAGTAAGAGGAGGATGTTCCTGCGGGTACGGAAATAACACACATGATTTTACTGTTATTTAAGCTATTTGCATCAGTCACTTGGTACTGACAATGTGAGTGTGTTATAGTGTGTTTGACTGCAGAAATAAATCATTTGACAGGTACCACAGAGCTGCTGGGTCCCTGCCAGATAAACCCCACAGATCTGAGCCATGAGGAACCCCATTTGCCCCTTGGCAACGGCACAGAGCTGCAGAACGGAAATAACCTTGGTCAGGGTGAAACATAAGAATCAGAGGCAGCCTCAGGTCAATAATGAAGGAGGGTGAGAAAGTATGTAATCCTGATGGTGAGATGTAGATTTAAGACTGATATGTGATGGAAAATGTCTCAGAAAACGTACATCCTGTACTCCACACGCTGCCTTATTAATGTTACTCGTGTTTTAGCTTAGGACCCTTTGACTGACACATCTGAAGTCTCATCTCCTGATACCAATCTTTCATTTCCGATGCCTTTTTATTACTTTGCATTTAATGGTAGTGTTTTGTGTTAACTGTTATGGAGAAGCATGGTATTAAATAACTACATAAGACATTCTGAAATACTATATAAACACTTGAACAAATGTAGGCAAAATATTAAATGGAAAAAGGAAAAAAAGCTCAGTGAAAATGTTGAAATAAAATAAGAAGCCCTGCATTCAAAATACAAAAGTGTGACCAGCACGTGTATGTAATGTCACACCTGGCTGAGGTGAAGCTAATTTTAATCATTCCATATCTACTTGCTATTGCGTATTTAATTCATAAAGATGCACTGTAAAGTGTTTATGTTTTAATCTTAATCTGGAAATTAGCAAGTAACTGCAGCTGTCAAAACAATGCAGCAAAGTAAAAACATTTCCCTGTAGGGCCCTTCCCTTGCAAGAAGCATAAAATGGAAATACCCAAGTAAAGTACAAGTACCACAACATTGTAAACAGTTGTGTTGTTGTGCTTCTTTTCACAAAAACATATTTTATTGTCGTAGTTTTTGCCAAAGCTTTATTTTTATTTTTAATAATGGCATGTTCCCCCGACACCCATTTGAGTTCATCATTTTTTACTACAGTCAGATGTGACTGAGCGTTCATGTGATCTGAATAATTGCACTGCCACTCTGTGTCAGTTTAGTGTGTCCTGATTAAAAGAGAAAAACTCAGTGCTGAAACATGGTGTTAATAGATTACATAAAAATAAGTAAGCATATTGAATAACATTTAAGCTGAGGTGATAAAATCATATTTAATTGGTTCATGTAGTTTCATTTAGTTATTTATGTAACACTTTGGGTCTTCATAGCGTACACTAAATTTATTAAAACGCTTTTATAGACTGGCTCCTCCTGTTTGCTTTCAGTAAAGCTTATATTATAACATTATAACTACCACGCAGGCTGAAATGTCACTTTAAAATGTTGTCAACCGTTTTGTTACTTGAGCACAATGTAAAACTATGATTAAAACATTAAAACATCGTGTGCATCTTATTTATTACACACAAAAATACCTAATCCCAACATGCATTCTGTTTAACTGTTGCAACAAAGCATTTATTACTGGAGGGAGGGAGGACGCTCTACTTCTTGCTGTTTGACACAGTCATTCCTGAATGTCCTATTGACCTGTGGCACCGTTGGCCAAACTCCAGCAGCTTTGGAAACTTAATAACGTCACTGCATGCAAAATGTGGCACCAGCAGAGACAGTGAGAGAGGGATGTCGCTCGGTGACACGCTCAGGGCTTTAGGTCACTGAACAAGTGGAAGACACAGGTGAGGTAAGGTGACATAGACACACACGAGTAGTATTATTTTACTATTCGTGTCATTTCACAAGAAGTTTGAAATTGTCGCTCATGTTTAGTTTAGACTTGTAAATTAATTTCCTCAAACATATTCAAAACTGTGCATCTCACATTTCCTTGTTGTACAAGCACATGTTGGACTCATGGAGCCGATTAACCATCTCTGCTCCTCACTGGACACAAAGATGGACACTACAGACGAAAACCACACGGAGGGGATGAAGATGGAAAGAAAGATGGAGCAAACTTTGGAAAGTGATTCTTGTAGCAGACTATCAGATGAGACGCACCAGCATCTGTCGATCAGTGAAGGGCCGTCCAGCAGCTGCAGGGGGGTCAGAGCGAGATCCAGACCCACACTTCACTCGACAAAAAGCTTCCCCCCTTACAGTCAGTGTATAGGTGGACTAGGAGAGGATGAAGAGTGGGACAGCGAGCAAAACTCAGAGTCAAGGATGGTTTTCCAGCCAAATGTGAGCGAAGAAATTCACAGCACAGAAAGGAAAAAAGAGTTGACCTCAAGATGTGCAAGGGATGGAGTGAAGTCAAAATGGAGGTGGAGGAGGATGGAGAGGTTAGGGGGAAGTTATGAGGGAGACACAGACAGCTGGGACAGAGGAAGGTGGAGTGGGAAAAGAAGAGTGGAGGAGACTGGAAAAGAAAGGGGGCATGAAGATGAGGAGAGCGTGGATGGTGAGGGGAAAGACTGGAGAGGTAGAAAGTCCAGTTTTGAGAAAGGGAGGAATAAAGAAGAGGAAGAAGAGAGGGGGAGATCTTCAGCTGTAGAGGGGGAGGACAGCGGGGAGACCCCTGAGGGGGAGGATGAAGAGGCCGAGGAGCTGCCAGGACTGACAGGGGGCTCCATCTCACATCAGTGGTCCTCCCCACATCCAATCCTCTCCAAGCTGCTGCACTCATCCTCCAGCTCCTCGTGCTCCTCCATCAACCTCTCCTCGGCAGAGAGCGATGAGGTCTTCAGCGAAGGAGAGGATGCTGCATCGAAAAGGAAGACTTTCAGGAAGGTGAGAGGAGCTGACGTAAACACACGATAAGTGGATGCAGCTCAAAACTACCTTTTCACTGCTGGAATTTAATATCCCAGTGTAGACACTAGCATCACCCCTGTGCTTCTGGCTGTTCTGGTTTTCCATGGAAAAGGTGTAAAACCATATGTTTCAAATGTTCTTTGCACCTGTGGTCCTGGGGATTTGCATGGGCTTGAAAGAAGACTTTGACAGGGTCAAATTTGAATGGCGTTTGCATGCCTGGCTGCTCCTGCTGCTAGTACAGATATGAGAGCAGAGGGGAGCAGGCAGTAGCAGGAGGACGAGGGAGCAGATGCAGTGCGTTTGCTTTGTCAGAAATTAGATTTTTACACAAGAATCTGAAGCCAGCTTAATCAAAACATAAAATTTGTACCCAAAATAGCAGCATTTAGCATCCAAATGTCTGCAGTTTGGAGCTTAAATATCATATAATATAGACAATTTCTCCAAACTGTAAACTACTGAGCATGCTCAGTTGTGCTTCCGCCCCTCTTGTTTTTAGGTTTTTCCATTAGACACGTGTGGTGGCAGCTGTTTTGTGTATATACAAAGTAGATCATAACTGTTGAGGTACAGTATGTAACACTTTTGGTGCGCACAGAAAGAGGAATTTGTGCTGCTTTGAATACATATTTTGAAGCTACATGATATGGTTTGACCATTTATTCACCTCACAGCTTTGCCAGAAAAACAATTACAAATGAGGCACAATCCAGGTCGCAATATTCCACAGAATTAACAAAACTAATATAAAACTTTATTAACTTTGAACTTTATTGGTCCCCAAGGAAATTATTTCCAAAATAGATATGTTAAATATGAAAGTGTGCTCGTTCCCTGCTCTATAGGCTTTTTTTTTGCCACAGCAGATGTTTTGACATGTCACAGTAGGAAAGGCACAAGCGTAAATAATAAAATTATGATGGTTGAATATAATTTATCTGCTCCAGTTTCAAGGTCCCAGTATTCTCCATACTGACTCACTGTCACATAACTTACTGGGACGCCTCAAGCTGGTGTTGATGTTATCCATAAAATGTTCCTATACTGAGACAAGTCAAAGTATTTGCTGTGACAAAGGCCCATTGAGAAAGTCTGGAAAACAGGAACAGGTTTATGTTGAAAAGAGAAAACACACAGGACTCTCTGAACATGGGCACCAGTTGTTAATTATACTTCTAGGAATTAGGTCAAATAAGGACAGGAGATAAAATAAATCAGCAAAGTGTCTGAGCCTCTCACAGTAACAAGGTCATGGTTAAACTCTGCTTGCAGGTCTTTCCACTTGTGTGTTTGCAGATATTCAGGTTTAGGGGAAACTGGACATTCTGAATTAAGAATTATGAATATTTTTGTCTACATGCCTTTCATTTTGCCAATAATTGATCCTACCTCTTTAAAAAGGAATGCTGAGTTAGACATAAATCTATAATGTATCGCTAATGGCTAATTATTGGACCCAAAGGTAACAATGTGTAACTTTTAGTGGGGACTAAAAGGGTACATATAAGCTTTTAAGTAGTATAAAATGCATATATGTACCATTTATTCTAAATGTTAATGTACAAAATTGAGAGGGGCAGAATGTTTGACTGTTTTATTGTTTAATTAGACTATAACACATGTCAGTGTGCTGGACTCTGAGTACAGACATCTGACTGATTCCCCCTGAAATACATATTTGATAAATATTTGTTGTTTTAGACCAACAAATTAGGAGGAAGTTTGTTTGTGTATTTTTGTCTGTTTCTGCCTTGTCTGCTACAGAGGCAATGCAAGGCAGAAAAAGGCAGCATTCGCTCAGAGCATTTTCTATTTTCTTATTATACCACAGCTTGGTTGGTTTTTACTATTGTGGCACTTAAAATAAATAAATAAGCCACAGAGAAAATGGATGATGGGTAACTGCTGAGCATATGTCAGACTATACTTACAGTAACAAGACACACAAATTCTTCATTCACATTTATCAGTGCTCTCCATAATCTGCTCTTCTTTTATGCCACAGTGTCGCTCCTGGAAAACCTACCTGACCATGATGCACTGGTCGCTGGGCCGACAGAGCTCCTGGGTCCAGCTGGCAGGACATCAAGGCATGTGTGTTACAGTGATCAAATTTGCAAAGGATAAAATGTAAACATAGATTGATTTCTACATGATTAAGAAGCTTTCTGTGAGAAAATTGTGCACATTTGTGAATATGAGAGGATCTCATTTCTACAATGAACTCGGTTCACTCACCACAGCTTGTATCTCTACACTGCTGCTCACATTGCACACAGACTGCATAGATGTAAATGCCACTGCTGCTCTGCAACAACATTTTATTACAGTGTCAGCTGTTCTTGAACTTGTTTTAGATTGATGACCAGATTTTGTAGGTTACACGATGAATATGTTTGATCAGGTCAAGGATCAATGGATTTGTCCTCTAACTGAAGACTACTGTACGGAGACCTAATTTAAAGAGCAATTAAGAGCTTCTGTGACGATTCAGTTCACATTTAGTCTTGATTTTGGCTCATTCAGTCGTAAAAAGCACATCTTTACAGTTTAGTGAATGGGAGTTTCGTGTTCACAGTCCTGAAACCAGATGCTTCCCTCATTCTGTTTTCCTGCTTTACTGATCATATGGAGACACAATAATCTGCTTCTTCTTCTCTGCTCGCTGGTTGCTGCTGTCACCAGGTAACTTCCAGCTGAGTAAAGGAGGAGAGGTGCTGAAACTGTACAGTGAGGTGGAGGCAAAGTGTCTGGACTGCCTGATGAGAGACCCGCTGAGGCCCTTTGTCCCGCAGTACCACGGCTTGGTCACCAGAGGGGAGCACCGCTACATCCGGCTGGAGGACCTGCTGAGCGGCCTGAGGAAGCCTGTTATCATGGACTGCAAGATGGGAGTCAGGTAGGTTTAATCAGCAGGTTAAAAGTCCAGTCCTGATTATAGAGAGCTGTAGGGGGTGAGGAGCTAACTGAGAAAAACCTCATGAACAACAAACTATGCTGGAGACCAGGGACAATGTGCAGGACAGTGGGGGGAATGTGTGTTTATATTGTGCGCTTGCTATGTTGACTGACATTTACTCATGAAAGTCTGAATTTATTTTTGCATTGGCTTGTAGGTTAACATAGTTTAGTGCTTGAAACTGAAATAGTGTTTTCACTAGTATATTTTCCATTTACTTTTGTCTTTAATTGGGCCAGAAGATCTGACAGCATCTCGTCTGAGTATCAATAAATTAGAAATTGGACACTAAGGAATGAAGAAAGTAGTACATAAATGAAGAAGTATATTCCAATTATATTGCACTGTCTTCACTCCATTTCACTTTTCACTCACCTTGTTCCATAGTTCCCCAATAACTAACAAAACAATATAAGTGCTGGAGTTTTCAGTTATACAGAAATCTTCATCAGTACATGGATTATTGGCTTGTCTTCTTTGGAGGGAATATTCAAATTGTCATGTTACTTCTTTTGCTCATTTTCTGAAGTTATTATAATTATTTTTTTTAAATCCATTAATCAACTGAATCAGTTTGACTTTGTCTCTGAATATTAAACCTTCTCTGTGGCATGGATTACATTTGGCTTTGACTTCCAGCCATGATGCTAAATCAGATTTGCAATTCACCTCATTACTGGTAGCTAAAAAGTGTTGATTCTGGTGTTTTTGTTTACAGACCCTGTATAACTCCAATGTCCATTTTCAAAAATAAAAACACAACAAACTCTGCACATAAAATAATAAAAGTTGGCCCCTACTGTACCTATATGATGCACTATTTGGGATTTCCTTGTTAGGACATACCAGGAGGAAGAACTGATTAAATCTCGCACCAAAGCCACCCTGCGGAGCGACATGTACCAGAAGATGGTGAAAACGGACCCATCTGCTCCGTCAGCAGAGGAACATGCACAGAAGGGGGTGACCAAATGGCGCTACCTCCAGTGGAGGGATGCAACCAGTTCTACGTCCACACTGGGCTTCAGGATCGAGGGTATTATGGTAGGAGTGAAGGCCTGGAAGATCACTACACAACTCCTGTTAGTCAGTAATAGTTTTTTCTCTGTTTACCCTACATGTCTATACTGTTGTGTTTCTGTTTCTGTGAGTCAGATGGAGGACGGTAGTGTTCAGCGGGACTTCAGAAAAATTCAGTCTTTAGGTCAGGTGACGGAGGCACTGCTCTACTTCACCGGGAGTCAACTGGACACTCTGGTTAGTTCTGTCTGTCATAGAAACACAAGTTACATTACACTACCTCTCCTTTAGGAAACATATCAACCATAATGTCATGATTAGCAAAGAACAAATGTCAAAAATAATGACTGAACTGACTGATAAACCTAAAAAAATTACAATAAATACAATAAGCCTACAAAATTATAAATGTTTGGTCATATATAGCTTTCAGAACATAATAGGTGGAGTGATGCGCTCTGTGCACAGAAGACTTGATAAAAATCTTCACCCACAACAAGCTGTTACAAAAATAGAAATTTGCTGAAAAAATTAAAAACTGAAAGGATTTTTTTTTTTTATTAAACCGAAAAAAAAGTAAAAAATGTTCCTCCTTTACTTCCCTGATCTTAGCTGCTGACCTCCTGACATGTCCTCTCTCCTCAGTTTATTACATTTGTCTTTCAGTCTGTTATAGCTCTGCCATTTACTGCTACTAAACCATAAATGTGCCCATGTGTGTTCTCAGAGATCGTACCACTCCAGACTACTGGCCCTGAGTGACGCACTGAAGAATTCACCGTTTTTCAGAACCCATGAGGTTGGTTTACATGTAGAGAAAATACTTCTCTTGTTAAATTCTTCCCTAAATAAAAATATCTGAGAGTGAAAAACCTGGAATCATAATGGTAACTCCTGATCCATTCAGATTCATCCTGTAATCTTACAATGAGTATGAGCATACACTGATCAGGTATAACATTCTGATCACCTGCCTAATATTGTGTTGGTCCCTCTTATGTGGTCAAAAATGCTCTGAACCATTGGGCATGGACAAGAGGACCTCTCAGGGTGTCCTATGGGGTCTGGCACCAGGACATTGGCAGTGGATCCTTTGGGTACTCTGGCTTGTGCAGTGGGGCCTCTGTCAATCAAACTTGTTCCACTGCATCCTGTTGATGCTTGATCAGAATGGGGTCTAGGAAGTTTGGAGGTCAAATCAACATCTTGGGCCATTGTCATGTTCCTCAAGATGTTCCTGATTGTTTTGATGTTTTTGCCATGTGGTGGGGTGCATTTTCCTGTGGGGGTAGGCCAGTGACATTTGGGATTTCCATTTGCATGAGGGAGTGTGCTTGTTCTG
>OMNN01031084.1:12412-33998 GCA_900302755.1 Chromis chromis | reverse complement strand
CACATGCTGCCAGAACAGCTTCCATGCCCCTTATCATTAATTCTCCAAGTCTCTGAACACCAAATGACCTAATTTGATGTTTTGATGATGGTGGTGGAGAGCTGTCTAATTCATCGGTCCAAAATCTCCCAGAGGTGTTGAGTTTGGTTGAGATCTAGTGACTGTGAAGGCCATAGCTTATGATTCATTCAGTTATTGTCATACTCAAAACCGTGTCTCTTCATGCCCTATACACAGGTGTAACATTATGACCACCTGCCTAATATTGTGTTGGTCCCCCTTATGTGGTCAAAAATGCTCTGAGCCATTGGGCATGGACAAGAGGACCTCTCAGGGTGTCCTATGGGGTCTGGCACCAGGATGTTGGCAGTGGATCCTTTGGGTACTCTGGCTTGTGCAGTGGGGCCTCTGTCAATCCAACTTGTTCCACTGCATCCTGTTGATGCTTGATCAGAATGGGGTCTAGGAAGTTTGGAGGTCAAATCAACATCTTGGGCCATTGTCATGTTCCTCAAGATGGTCCTGATTGTTTGATGTTTTTGCCATGTGGTGGGGTGCATTTTCCTGCGGGGGTAGGCCAGTGACATTTGGGATTTCCATTTGCATGTGGGAGAATACCACATAGTACCAATACGATCAATGTTATTCAGATTCTGTGCTAAAGAAAATATTCAACACATAAGTATGTCATCATGTTTTCATAAGTACAATATTTTCAGTTTCACACAATCAACAAAGGCTCCCAAAGTTGCTCTCTCTCGCTCCCTCTGCCTCTGGCTCTCTCTATCAAAGCGGGACAAACAGCAGACTTTATATTTCAGTATTAATGTATTCTATTTGTTTAGAGAGCTGCACATCTCCTCTTCTCCTCCACAGCGGTGCTTTAAACCCTTCGGGGACATCTCAGGGATCCAGCTGACATATGGTGAAGACAGGAGAAACATGTTGGAGGCTGCCAGCCTGTGGACCCCGATCCCCAGATGTGCTGTGACATATTGTTTTCAAACAGA
Organism: Chromis chromis; assembly: GCA_900302755.1. NCBI lineage: Eukaryota > Metazoa > Chordata > Actinopteri > Pomacentridae > Chromis > Chromis chromis. The sequence continues at coordinate 32,988 of OMNN01031084.1, read as the reverse complement.
CTCTGTCACTGTGGCAGAAACAGAGAGGTTCAGAGGAACGTGGAAGGCTTTTCAGCATGCGTTTCTAACTGCAGGTGTTTTCCTCCTCGAGCCATTTTCAGCTTGAAAGAAGCCCTGGCACCCTTTTTTTCTCCACTCGCAGTTTTCAGAGCTGCTCGCAGCTGCCGCGACTGATCATCTGAGGAGCTAAAATGGGTTTTTAACCAGGATGAAATATCAGAAAATTGGTTAGTTGCGTAAAAATAGTAGCATGGCAAAATAGACTGAACTATAATACAACAAACCAGCAAACGTATTCTCAAAATGCTTTGTGAGTTTTTGTGGCAGTGTCTTTATACAGCAGATCCAAGGAAGAACTAAGCTTTCTGTCTTTCTGGAGGAAAAAACAGGATTTACTGTCTATATTCTAAGGAAAATTAAAATTCATTACAAACCTCTGTAACAACAATAATTAATTTGTTTGCACTGAACAAAATAGCTAGGAGTTGCATTTTACATCCACGTCTGTCCAGATTTTTGTGAAAATTTGTAATAATTTGCTTTTGAAGTCTTGAGTTATGGGCAAAAATGGGTTTGATGTGATCAAAGCAACTTTGATTTTTTGACTCTGACCACTAAATTTCATCAGTTCATCCTTAAATCCAGTTCATCCTTAAATCCAACTGAATGTTGGTGCAAAATTTAAAAAGAATTCCCTTTAGGTGTTCCTGTTATATCGTGTACATAGAAATGGGACAGACAGACGGACATAGATGCTGTTTATTATGCTAATTACAGTGTTTTTAGACTCAATAATATTAACTTTGACTGTTTTTATGTTCCCTCTTAGATCACTTCTGATTTAGAAAATCCTGGTTTCAGCCCTGATTATGTCTGAACTGATCACAACTTCGCTTCAGTTAATCAAGCTGGTAACATTAAACCACAACAACCTCAAGCTTATGGGAAATGGTGTTCATTAAAGATTGCAAAAACATAAATAGTAAATAAATGATTAGATATTATTTTTCATTTTGTCATCCTTTTGGCATAGAACCTCACACCCCGCTTCTGAGTGATGTTGTGTTCTAGTAATTAAAATGTCTGCGGGATTTTGAATGAGCTTCTCTTCCCTCTAAGAAATAATCTGGTTTCACTTCAGCTCACCAATCATTTAAAGTTCAACTTTTGCACAACAGTGGGCTTTCATGAACTGGATACCAGACGTGCTTTTAATAAATCAAAAATAAATACCAATTCTTCTTATGTTAAACAGCTATTTATGTTTTCTGCAGCTTCCATGCTTATTTCAACACATCCTATGGCATTTCATTTCATACGTGTTTAAAAATTACCAGTAACATGCTAATCTTGATGAGCCGAAAGAAAGTAAAATGTATTGCCTTTTATCCCTTTGAATGGGTATGTAAATGCCACTATAAAGCTCACCAGAAATTAGTTTGCAAAAGCAGGTTTTCACGAATGCCACCCCCCGGGGAGCAGATTTCCCCTGCAGCCTTTGAAGAGTTCAAAGTTAAGAAAATGACAGCAGAGATTGGACAAAGGGGGGTTTGTTGGAGACTTCAGAAGTTACTGACAGAGTTTATAGTTGCAATATGATCAATTAGATGCTGCTCCCTGGGACAAATGACTCCTGCCTGTCAGTGTGTGAACACCAAAACAGCTCTGCAAGTAGTTAACAAACTGTTCAAAAGATATCTAAACGATTGGTTTATTTCTTGGTGCCAGGAGCCCAAATGTATTAATGTCACAACAGTCTCTGCTAACCGAGTTTTAAAGCCGTACTTCTCTACTAAGAGTTTGTTTTTCCTTTTACAAGATAGGGCTTAAGTGCCGTGTGGCCATGAGGGAGGCAGTCGGTTTGTGTGCTCTTAGCGCACAAGGAGCACTTGGACAGGGCTGTTGCATTAGCAGGGCTGTTACCTTTCCTCTTCAGAGTCCAAAGCAAGGTCAGCAGCCAGACTCCGAGAGGCTTGGGACAAAACAAAATACGCCGAGGACTCTGGAAAAAGGTCACAGTGGTGAGATGATTGCAAGGGCAGGAAAGCAAGGGCTTTTTACAAGCTGTTAACTGTGCAGCGAAGATGCAGCAGCTTTTAATAGTCACCAGGGGCAACGGCTACAACGTCAGTGTGTTTATTTGATGTTTGTCTGTTGGAGTTGGAGAGCAGGTTCTACACAGTCAGGTGGATGGTGTTTATGGATGTGGCTCTCTGAGGTGTGCAAACTCGTCAGGTCACAAGATTCAGCCACTTGCAGTCCAGTGTGTGTGCGCTATGGTTCCCAGTCTTGATAGGCTTCCATATGCTGTTTGGATGCTCCTTTGCTTCAGCTGAAGTTGGTGGACTGACTGATCGATACGCACAGATCAGCCATAATAAAACAACTGACCGATCAAGTGAATAGCAATGATTACCTTGTAACCTTGATTACCAATAACAGCTATCAGGATAGGCAGCAAGGGAAGTGATTTTAACTCAAGTTTTTATCATGTTACTTTGAAAACTTAATGCTGAACCGTGTTCTTTTCATTGGTGGACATATACCTTGTTTTCATTTCTAGCTGTAATTCCTGCATTTTTCTTCATTTTGAAGCTGTGTACTTTGCTTCTGCAATCGACACCTGTGATAATTTCTTCTCCAAATTCTTAACCATTTCAAGATGCATGTGTATTTTTTTTTAGTGATTGTTTTGTTTTGTCAATTATTGATAACTTACACCAGTTATTTAAGTTGTTTACTGTGTCTAGTCCAAGCATTTCTCTAGCATTTTATGAAGAGCTTAACCACATCCTATTGCATTGAAAAGTTGTGTTCCTATCAGACAACCAAAATAAAACTGCGAGCGCACACAGAGTATGTTCCAAGGATTTTTGTCTCATCCAAAGGACTGCTACATAGTGTTCTTAATAGTCATCTGTCCACACACTTATGTATGAAATAAATCACAGCAGACTGCCAGCTTTCACCTGGTTGTTTTTTTATTTGCAGTTCTAACATTTTAGAAAAAGAATCCAAGGATTTTGCCTCCTGTGTGTTTCCGTCTGGCCTCTTCGTGGTCCATGATGCCAGCTGAGGTGGTCAGCACAATGTATCTGTTAAAAACAAATAAATAAAAAGTCAAAACGTGGTCTTAAATGACAGCTGAATCCAAGCGTACAAGATGGCATTAAGATGGGCAGTGAGTGATGCGTTGATATCTTTCACATAGATCACAATTATGACATGAAACCGATTCAAACTATGGTACTGTTAAAAAGCATTATTAGACACGTGCAGCAACGTCACACTGAAAAAATACATTTTCTGTTAAGTGTAAAAATATAGACACCCAAACCACATCACACTGTGAAAAACCACAACAAACCCTGCACCATTTAAGAAAAACTGTTTATTTTTATGATGTAATAACTGCTGTGAGAACCCATTTTACACCGAGTCACTACCTACAGAGCTGTGATAAAGTATTTGCTGATGTATTCTATTTGGCATACTTCTCGCACTTAAATGTTCCAGTTCATCAAACTAATATAATTATTTAATATTAGACAGAGATAACCCACGAAACACAAAGTGCAGTTTTCAAATGATGATTTACTGAGGATTTATTGAAAACCCATGTCACCCCTGTAAAAAAGTAATTGCCTTTACTTTGCCTTTGTCTCGCATCTGCTTTTGAATCTCTTAATGTCGGCATCATGAATCAGCACCATGTGCTTTTCTGAGAGCCTTTAGCAGACAGGTTCTATTTAGGTGATGTTTAGATTCAACAGGACTGGCAGTAATCATACGTGGGTCTGGCTGGTGGAACCAAACCTAATTGCCAGATGAATTTGATCATTTGGTAGATTGGTAGCTAAGGGGGCAATTACTTTTTCACATAGAGCAAGAAGGGCTGGACAGCATTTTTCCTCCAATAAATGAAATCATGATTTAAAAACTGCATATTGGTTGGGTTATCTTTGTCTGATAACTGATATTAAAATCAGTTTGATGATCTGAAACATTTATATGTGACAAAGCAAAAATAGAAGATATCTGTAGAGAGGAAAATACTTTTTCACAGCACTGTATATGAAGCCAGGTTCTGCTGTAGAAAGAGGCCTGACATGTCAGCTCTTTGTTACAGTGGACAGCGTACACCAGATGTTAGCACATCAAGACTCCAACTAACAGCTCTGCAGGTAGTCAACTTGGTTGTTTGAACTAGTGCGCACATCAGACAAAAAAAGCTTAAGAGTATGCTCAGAACACCCAAATCAATACATCCTCCTATAAAATGGTGCAACTCTGGATATAAAGCAACATTCTCCACAAAACCAACTGCAGGAGATTGAGTTGAATCTTTGACAATCTCCTGGTTTGCTCCTCTGTGTTGCTGTTACTATTTCACCAGCAGTGTTGCAAAAGGCTCTGCTTCAACACTAGTACCGAGGAAAGCCAATGTTATCCGGGATGCTTCATAAGCACAAGGCTTTTAATTAAACAGACTTCTCCTCAAATGACCAGAGCTGGTTAAATTTTGCTGCAGTGTGTGTTGGTCAGCCAGTATGTGGTCATAAAATCTCTCATCCTTTCCCTGCAAAGATAAAACTATTGAGTGTAAATGCATCCAATATAATCTACAAGTTAACACTGATAAGTGCATGCTATACGGTGTCCAGGTGCTGCACCGTGCGCTCACTTCTAAATTCCGATCAAATGTTTATAGTCATTAATCCGTTAAGACTTAATGCCTCAAGTATATGCATGTATATCCCTTTAAAAACTCATCTCAAAACGCCGTTTACGTGGCACCGTTGTTACGCCTTGTCCGCTCTTTTTCTGACACACTTGCATCATAGCTCCACCTCTCAATAAATGCGCATGCGCCAAACTCAGAAAATTACAACAACAATGGCGCCGTACAGTGTTGCGTGTGTACTGCTAAAGCTAGTCACCCTATTATCGCTATTACAGCAAAACATACTTCTTCTGCATTATCACCGCCATGTTCTATTCATTTCTGCGCCTGCCTTAAGTCCCGCCGCCAGTTTCAGCTTTTTTCTGTTACGGCGTCACAGCGCCACCAACAGGCCTGGCATGTGTTTTACATCATTTTCAGGCGTATCAAGTTAATTCATGTGGATGGAAACGTTTACTGAAACAGCTCCGTCTTTATGAAGAACGTTTTTGAAACTATAAGCGTTTTGGCTTCGTGTGGATGGGGCCTCAGACTGGAAAAAAGTTTTTAAAGTTGGCTTCAGACCTGGGGAAGGGGAATGACATTTAGTCCAGCAGTAACTTGGACTAAAATAATGACTTAAAAGATTCAGATGCAGAGCTCAACCTGCTGTCCAAGGCTCAGCGGGCAAGAGACATGTTCTTGAAGTGCTCATGTTGCACCCAGTCCTAATGGATAACTAACACCATGTCAAAAGCTAACTTTTGGCAGAAGTGAAATCAATCCAGATTCAACACCAATTGACTGTGTCTGCTCCTCTAAAACAACAAAGTGCTCCATATAAAATGCAAAGCAACAACTTCAAACAGAAGTATACTTAATACTTCTATGACTGCATGTAGGTGTGCATCTATAAATTAAATGATATTTGGCAGCTTCAGTAAGCACTGAATTTAGCAACGGTGCTAAAGCAGAGAAGAATTACTTCTCAAAATCACTTCTATCTTGCTCTTAAAGCTCTACTTCACACTCCTCCAGAAGAATGCAAGTTTTTCACAGCTTAGGAGTATCACACTGACTAAAAAAACAAAAGCAATTCCCGGAAAATCAAGTCACTGTCATTTGTTAAACCAATGTGATAAAAAATGATAAACAGATAAGTGTGGGGACAAATCCTGCTAATTCCTCTGCTATTAAGCGGCACTTATGTTCATACTTCAGGCAACTCCACAATTAAAACACAAGACCAAACACAATCAAGATGTCCTATTGTTTAGTCATTTTAGCCTCCTTAGATTAAAGTGACATAAGCAATGTGTTGACTCGAGTCATTCAATCCAAACAAATTAACAGCAAATACACAATGCAATAAAGCAATTACAAACAGTTCTCATCTCACTGGTGACAAGGTTTTCAGGCTTTTAAGGTTTTATCTGATATTGTTCTGCATCTTAAGAGCAGTTAATTGTACCCGTTCACTCAGTGACAGGAGAAGCCTGCATCAGGTTTTATCCTGTCACTCTATCAGGTCAATAGATATAGTGACTGACGCAGGTCAGATGCTGCCGCGCTCTGGTGTCGCTATCGAGAATTTAATTAAATTTAACGATTCCACTGAAATTTCCTTTTACTCAAAAGTCAAGAAAAGTCATGAGAGAGAGATGCTGCACACGTGAATGATCAAGAGGAAGGGAGCATACGGATAGACAGCGGTGACACTGCAATTTTACTTTTATCTGGTAATTAGATCCAACAGTCAAAATTGCAATTTGACAATGCAATTACAAACTCACACAGACTGCAATTTAAAATATAAGAAATGCCACACGTGTGAACCAGGGTTTAATCTGTTGCATAAAGTGTTTTACAAATTCATGCAGTCCTTCTTGTGTGACAGTTGCGCTTTTGATCCTGCCTAATGAGGTAATGCTCCATCAGATACTCTAAATCTATTAAATCTATCTACTGAAGCTTGACTTTGAAGATTATATCGCAAATCAAATTGCAAAAACTATCAGAAATTTGCAGTTTTATATTTTCCCTATATTGGAGTTCTAAAATGAATCTAGTGGAATTCCCGCTTTGCTGTTCTAGAGCAGCATCAGTGTACAGTTTCTGAAAAAAAAGATCCACGTCCAGCTTAATTTAACTCAGTGGCCTCATGAAACAACTGATCAATATCATCAATAACTGATTAAAGGATACATTAATTGCAGTAGAGAAAAAAAACATTGTCTTGTGTCTTTTCACTGACGTATTCAACACCAACACACACCAATAATTCAGTTGTGTGAAAATATCACTGCACTCAAAATAAAGGCAAATAAATGACATTTACATTCTGAGCCTTAATTTAACTAAACTAGCTATGAATCTCTTAATTGAACCGCCAACCAAGCACACCACTTTCTTTAAACAACCATCCTCGAGGCACTTCAAACCACTGTAGAAACTCTGACTTCACCATCAGAGAGGTTTACTCTTACAATAGTCTAATCTCTACTGTTCAGTGCCTTCAACGTGGATTACTGCAATGATTCAGTTTAAAGCTTTAGCCAGTGAATGCGATTCTCACCCGAACTGTCTTGAGGGCAGCAAGTTGTTCTGCCACTTCTCCAAGTCCTTGAGCTGGAGATCAAAACGTGGACTGATCACGCCACACTGAAAGCAGAAAAAACAATGGTTAACACACAAGGTAGCAAACAGACAAGGCTACGTGTTAACACAAACCACCTGTTCCCAAACACACAAAAACAAGAGCAAGTGTACCCCACTCTTCAGACCAAAAACAAAAGTTGTTAATTAGAAAACAATTTATGTCTACAGGCATTTGGAAGAATTATTTTCAAACTTAAAGAAACACTGGGCAACAGACAACACCAACTTTCAACTGTAACTCATGTTAATGCTAGAACAGCTGGCTTAACCATAGTTAGCATTTGAAAACATCCTAAAAGCAGGAACACAGTGGTAGCTGCAGTGAGATCAACCTTACCTTGTTCAGCCTGCCTGTGAGATTGACAACAATTTTTCCGGCTCTGTGGTCGTCAATGATCTCAAACTCACCAATGTAACCTGGAGGTACAAATGACAAAGAACGACTTTAATACGTAAAGATAACTTCATATCTTATCATTTTAAATTGTCAGTAACTTGTTAATCACTCAATACATTCCTGTATCATCAGAATCTGCACAATTTGCACTTTAAACATGCTTTATCACACATCTGTAGCTGTACATAGTAGTTAAGCCCTCGTTTTCCTTTGTTTGACTTGTTGCCCTTTTATGCATGTGTTTTGGTGACAAAAAAATGTGTCGAATTCCATGTATATGTACTTGTGCCAGTAATGCTTATTCCCTTAATACCCGATGGCTCAGTGGCCATTACCACTCCTTACAGAACTTTAAATAAGCCAACATCGTGACCATACTTTCACAAAGTACACTCTTTTGCAATCTACATCTCCTGCAAGTAGCGTTGCACAGGCACATACAGTTGATTGAATAGGTCAAGTACTGCTGTCATTATGTTCCAGAATGATCAACTTTTTGTTTCATGATATCGACTCACCACACACTTATTAGTTAACAAAAAGACACTCACCGTGCTTCATCATGACGGTGAGGAAGCGCACAATCACCTTGGAGCAGGGCCTGATGAGGACCTGGCGTTTCCCACGCTTCTCAGCATTGTTGATGCTTTTGAGAGCATCCGCGAGAACGTTCATGCGCACCATGATGCCTGCAGACACATCCAAAGAAAAACATCTAAGTTCCAGAAATATATACATGCAGACTGAATTGGAAGACATTTCTATTCCCTCTCTGAGTCATCACAGTCAAAGCTTTACAAGTGATGTCAATTTTTCTGAAGACTTGAAAGTTTTATTTTTATTTAATAGAAGAACATACTGACTGGAATACAAATGTAAACACCAATAAACTGCAAAAAGTACCTAACCTGTAAAAGATAAAGAACCAGCAAAGCCTAGCTAGCGCTAATTGAGTCACGACATTACCTTTCTCACTCAGATGTACTAACTACCCGGCTAAAATTAGCATGTTAACGTTAGTTAAACACTTTTTTGGCACAAGCCACATTTTACTCGCTGCTTTTATTTCAGCTACACCGAGCAAGTGAAACGCAGCCTCCCAGCAAAGCATGGTCTTCACCAGCACTCGGAATAGGAGGCTAGCTAAGCTCACCACAATGGCAATGGAGCAGATCTCCCAACACTTACAGGTATAATTAATAACACCATGTCGACCAAGCACAAAAAGCGTCCCCAGCAGACTCCGACGGAAAGCTTACATGTTTTTAATTTTAAATTAGAACACACTTCGGTAGTAGCAAGGCTAGCAGTTATCAAGGCGCCTTGAACGCACCGATTCCCAGGGCCGGCCAGAGGAGCTGCTAGCTCGACTTTGAAAGCCAAATGTGTCAAAATCGTCCAGCAAATTAATTCGATACTCATCCCAAATCAGTAATATGTACCTTGGCTTTAAAATGGGGACATAAATGGAATATTTAACATACAGATGCTTTAGATACTTGAAAGATTGAAGGTGACAGTGGGAAAAGACATCTTACCGGTTCTGCAATATGGCGGAAAGAGGAAGTAGGAAAAAACTGCAGTGCATTATGGGAAAGAATCCGAGACGTTTTCAAATCGAGATGTCTCACTCCGCCGCGAAAATAACGCGCCTGAGTCTCTGGTAAGAACATTTTCACACTCATGAAACTACTTTTAAATTGCATTTAAATGCGTTAGGCAGTAAGACAGGTTTTATAGCGCATATTTAAATACATTTATAATCTGCCTTAGTCGCTAAAAGAACCCAAATTGTGAATTTAAAACAATGTAGGCGCTTGTCAAATTTAAAGCAGCGCCAACCAGTGCTGAAGACGAATAATTGCATCAGAATCGGGATCTGTTTCACTGCCAATAGGCTAATTCTATATATTTACAATACAATACCATGTACAACACCAAACTATCCACGTTTGTTTTCATTTTAATTATATATTAAAATATTAATAAAAAGTAACTCAAGAAGAGTGTTTATAGAAGGGCCAGTGGCAGGAAATATTTGTGGAATTTGTGGAAGGAAGTAGTTAGCGTAGAAGGAGTTTGTCTAGTCAGATGTGTTGTAAAAGATAGAAATAAAGCTTGGAAAATGGATCGAGCAGTGGTTGCTGTTATGGCTGGGATGTTGTACTTGGAAGCAGAGGAGGAAGCAGGATCTGGGCGAGAAGAGCCAGGATGCGGAGAATGAGGAGGGAGCAGAGGCATGCCCTGTGAGCTTACATCTCTGGCTGGTAGGTGTCCCTGTAAACTGGGCTGATTTGTTCGAGTTCATATAGTATGATCTAAACATTAGAAAAAAGGGGTTAAATTTTCCTTTTCTGTCACATACACATGCCGTGTATAGTAGTGTTACTTACTTCTAGTCAACCGGCCCTCATTTACAGCCTTCCTATTACTGTTCATTTCCTTAGAGCTAAGACTAAAAGCAGGTAAACAGTGGTTTCCTACTAATATAATAATTTAACTGGTAGTTTGACTGAAGATCCCTGATTTAGATTAAATGAATTAACCTACATTACACATACATGCCTGCCTTTGGTCATCCTTCTGGTCACGCCTTCTGTCATCAACATGAGCTGTATTTTATTGTCTGATATACGTCATACAGTTAAGCCCACCAATCATTAGCACAACTGAAACACAATTTAATTTCTCTCTTAAGAGTAAATATATTACACATACTTTGCTTAAACTGTCTGTCAAGCAATGAAAGATTTAAAAAATTCAAAAAGACATTTCTTTTGATTACCAGGACCAAAGGCCCCTACAAAGATACGCACAGATCAACATTTAAGTGCCTATCCTGGCCACTTTCTTCTCTGGAGGTGACTTGACACCAGCCGTCAGGGTTTCCAGGGACAGCATCAACATGCTGGTACAGATGCTGCCCCGAGGAAAAGCCCATGGATGGAGACATGAGTTTCAGCTGCTGGTCACAGTGTACTGGCTTGCCTGTGGAGCTTCGTACCGCGTGACGGCCGACGTATTTTGAATACAGCAGGCAACAATCTACTGGACTGTCCACTGTGTAGTGGATGAAATGATGAGCATCCTCCAGAGAGTGATTCACTTCCCCAGACAGGAGGAGATGGAGGAAATTGGGGCCGGCTTTGCTCACCTGGCTGGTCATCAGGCATTCCACCGTGCTGCTGGTGCCATTGATGGATGCCATGTCAGAATTCTTCCTCCTGCAGAGCCAAAGAAAGTCTGCTTCATAAACAGGAAAATGTTCCCCTCTCTTATATTGCAGGGTATTTGTGATGCTAAAGGAAGGTTTATGGATGTATACATTGGCAACCCAGGATCTGTGCATGATGCACTTGGCCTGCACAGATCCCCCATGTACCAGCAGCAGTATATCCTCCAGCTGGGTCCTTTCTGTTGGATGATACCCGTGCCTGCAGCATCCGGTTGCCATCATGACGCCATACCATCAACCTGTTGCAAGTAAGAACGCTTCTTATTAATCTTATTAATCACAAACACACACACTAAAAACACACAATAAATTGTTACTGGTGACCTCAAAGTATATATTTTCTATGTGAATTTTAATTAACAGGCCAAGTTGAAGCCCAGTATTATAAACAGCAGAGGAGCAGTAAGGTCCAGGGGTTGATGACAGTGGAGATGACCCAGGTGATGCAGAGGTCGACCAGAGGGAACTGGCAGGAAGCGATGTGTGAGCCAGGATTGCAGCCCAGTTATCTGCTCCAGAAGAGCTTCCTGCATGCCTCAGTGAACATGACTACATCTAGATAGTAAACTCTCTAGATGTAATCATGTTCACTAGTATTATGTAAATATATGTATATAGGTATATATGTGTAAATGTAAATATATGTATATATGTGGACCTGAACAGTGCTTCAGGGTGAATTTAATTGAAGCATTTGAGAAGGAATAAGGGGTAGGACTAGATAGGTTTTGTTTACTTCTTCCTACACCCTGTTTGAACAGAATCTGATTTTTTGAAAGGATTAACGGTAGTAGAAAAAAAATTTGTAATAGCTATTTGCATTTGCTTACTATTATATATTTTTTTTATTTTGTTAATATGTATATATGTAGACATATATATGTATGTTTTTTTGTTTGTTTGTTTTTTCTTTTTCCTCATTCATTCAAGTTCGAAATAAACATTGATCTGAAGATAGATATGTGTAAATATGTTATTCATCTGTTGCAGTTTTATTTTCCTTGCTCTGACAAATTTAACTGTATGACTGTAAATAATTGTATATGACTTAGAATTTTTCTGTTTTGTTTTATAACTAATACACTGTTGCTTTAAAGAACAAATTTCCTGGGTTGAATTTTAATATAAACAATCTTTATTTAAAACGTATTGACTAATTTCTCAAACAGAGCGATATCTCTCTGCCTGTGCTGAGGCTGCCCTTCCTCTCTCTTCCTCCCTGGCCAGTGCCTCTCTCTCCCTCTCCTCTTCCCTCTCTGCCTACTCCTTCAGAAATTGTAGCACAACCTCGCTGTCCCTGCCTCTCTTCCTCTGAGGCTGGTCCTGGCTTCATCAGTAGAAGGGCAGAGGCCAGTGTACTGACTGTGCCACCTGCAGTGGAAGTCAGGTTTGCTGCAACTACCAGAGGTGGACTTATTGAGCGCTACCCCTGGAGTGCAGCATCCATCAGACTGTACCACTGCTATGTGGCAGTAGTCACACTACTGGCCTCTAGGTCCCTAAGCTCCTGAAAACTAGTGATGGAAATTATGGCTCCCAAGTGGCTCCTCAGATTTTTGTGTTTCTTAAATTAATTTATTACCAAAACTAATGTAAAATTATGTGTAAAATGAATTACAAATGTAAAAAACATACATTATATCAAATGTTTATTATTTGATCTGTTCTCTGATTGTATGTATACTATTCATAAACTTTTAACAATTTACAGTGAAACCACATAGAGAACACTCTGCCTTTGTATTATCGATGTAATTGAAATGCATCCAAATTTTACTGCGTTTCCTGCAGACACACAGAAGTCACCACACATCATGTAGTTGATCAATCACGTGTGGCTTGATCAGAAAAATACACGGAGAGGAAGAAAAAATAAAGCGCCTCCGATCGTTCACTTCAAAGAGCCGGCTCTAAGAGCCGTTTCATTTGCGACTGACACATCACTACTAAAAACTGTGTTTATTTCTACATTGTGAAGCTCAGTGCCTGAACATATTCACAATGCCACTTTATTACAGGACCCACTGCATCTGTTCTGTTTTCTGTGTTAGGTTTCATGTATGGGCTGGCAAACTAAAGCTTAAGTTGTTTCATTAATAGGAATCTCAGGAAGCATCTCTTGGTGTAATTCAAAGCAAAGAAACAGGTAAATGACCTTGTATTTGTTTGTTTGGGTGCAGAGAGGTGCAGACAGGCAGACTAAGGATTATCCCCTCAAACAAACGGCCGCAGCTCAAAAACTTTTATTGTAAAAATAATTTTACCCTGTTAAGCATAATCTTGTTTTAAACAAGCTGATGTATTTTCATGTACTTACTATAGATTTGGTGGCAGGTTAGAAAGTCTTATTGTTTCTTATTTTTACCCGACATTCAAGAGCACAGATACAATGAGAGTCAATGAAAGGTTTGGTCGGCACAGTCTGTGCTCTGAGGTATGTAAAAACATAATTCCTACAAAAATGAGACTCACACTGGGTGAAAGAGGACAAACACGCCTACATTTTTATGTAGAAATTGTTCATGTACAGTAGAAATTGTGAGAAGGAAACAAGGTTAACTGCACTTTTTTCAGATTTTTTTTCTGGTCAAAATTTCGAGTGGGTGACATCATGAGCGAAAAATATGAATTTCACAAAAATTCATAAAACTTCAACTGTGACTATGTAAAAACCATAAAATATATCAAAACACGGATTTAGATGAATAATTCCCAACTTTGAATAAAGTTTCTACGGTAAAGTACCGTATCCATTTCATTTCAAAAGGGATTTTTCACAGTTTTTCACAATTTTCGTAAAAAAAAAAATGACGGGGATTAACAATGGGGTCCATGAAGTGCTGAAGGAGGAGTATGGCCTCAAAGATCTGCTTCTTATTCGCTGTGTGTGTCACTCTCTGCAGCTTGCTGTTAGTCATGCTTCCAATGACACCATCCCCCGTAGTGTGGAGTACTTGGTACGGGAAACTTATAACTGGTTTTCAGTGTCTCCAAAGTGCAGGTAGGCCTACAAGGCTGTATATATGAGACCATCAACTGCGGGGAAAAACCCTTACAAATTACCAAGGTGTATGCCACACATTGGCTCTCCATTGAACCAGCGGTTTCACAGGGATTCACCAAGTCCAGTGAACACTGCTGCATGGCTGAGGTTTTCTACTCCATGTACAGTGATCCTCAAAACATCTTGTATCTGACTTTTTTGAAGTCAGTGCTGGATGAGGTACAGTTGGCCATTAAGGCTTTTGAGGGGGAGCAGGTGGATCCTCTTAAACTCCTTGACAGCTTGGATAGCCTGATAAAGTTAGTGAGTAGCAGGGTGTTGAATCCACTGGCAAATACTGATGTACTCAAAGAGCCAATTGATGGATACATCAGTCCCAAACCGTACCTTGGTTACCTTTATGAGTCAAAGGCAGCTGAGCGCCACCTTGCGCCTGAGGAGAACAATGTCTGAAAGGGGGTCATCCCTATGTTCCCCCATCGGGGAACATAGGGATAAAAGGGTCCTATGTTCCCCGTTTTTCCTAAAAAGGGTCCTATGTTCCCCGGTTGCAATACATACTGGGGAACATAGGACCCGGGGAACATAGGTACGCTCCTGTCCGAAAGCCATGTGTAGCCTTCGTCATCTCCCTCACTAATGAGTTGAGGGTGAGACTGCCGGACAACATTGAAGTATTGCAGTACATGTCAATTATTTGTTGGTTATATTTTAATTTATTAATCAGACTGTAAAGTAGCTGTTTAATAAGTTATGTAATAAATAAGAAAATTATATTTTCTTCTAAAATGTGCAGCTCATGTTCTTTACTGCAGCATTTATCAAGTCTTGATAACATTTACAGTCTCTCTGCATCTTTACAATGTTCAGTGATTCTGATTCTGTTTTTTTGCCGTTTGAAGCAGAACCTTGATTTTGTATTAGTTTACTGCTTTGTGTGAATCACTTTGTAATCAGAACGTAACTCAAAATGCAACCGTAAGGCAACCTGACAAATTAACCAGGTATTTTCACATTAAGGTTTATTTTCATTTGGCTTCGCCGAACACGATGCCCTTCGTGTTCGTTCTTGTGGAGGTCCTGCTGATTTCATAGGGAATCATAGGAGTGCCATAATTAAAAGGAAATAAATGTGTCCAGGGTGACTAGTCGATACCTGATCACACGATTCTTGCTTGACAGTGGTAGCTCTGTATATATTATGTCTATGGCTCTTAGTGCGGGTAACAGGAAGTAGCGTCACCATAGCGCAGACAGGAAAGACATGATGCGATATGCACATGTGCGATTGTCTGAAAGCAAAATGTAGAGGGTCGATTCAACAAGAGAAGGAGACGTCTATGTCTAAACTTTTAAAAGAAGCGGCTAACAGGCTGGATGAACTCGATACTTCAATCTTTGCCTAGACAATCAACTATAGCGACTGCATCAAGTGTCACCAAGAGATCCCTTTGATGGTAAGTAGTTTTCAGTTCCTTTGTAAACTAACCGGAAGTGCACTGTGAGCAGGGCGTTTTTCCAACATATCGTAATTTGATCCGATTACAGCTGAAATAAATCCTTACTTGCAAATACGTGCGTGAATAAAACGTTTGTGTGGCATAGTCTACAAGATACCCCCGAGTACAGAGAGTTTTTGTCGTGGTAAACATGGTTGGAGAGACAGCCTAGAATAAGGACTGTTTTTGCATGATTATTGTACATATTTACATAATTGAAATCTGGAATAGAATAGAATGAGCCATTATTAGCCCCACACAGGGAAATTTGCAAAGCAGCAAAGGGGATAGCAGAAATAGAGAGCACTCAATGAAAAAAAGATAATAATAAAAAGTCAATGTAGGCTATAAACAATATGTACAACATAAGAAAACTAAAAAACCTTGCATGAAAATAATTATTTACATGGTAATTGTACATAGATATTCTACACTGGGAAATTGCATTGTTCACAAGTCAGTTTATGTGTTGTTGTGTTGACTGCGTACATGCTGAGAACATAACTGTTTAAGGACAAGTGAAGAAATGCACAAAATCATGAAAACAGTTGTTTCTCTGCTCTGCCTCAAATTTAGACGTTCTTATATTTTAAGAAATACAAAACTGTGTATACAACTAGAACCTTCTAGTAAAACCTTCTTTCCTGTTTCTGATAGCTGAGGTGACAAGACTTTTCCTGCCATACCAGAGTTCATCAAGGTCTCTGACCCCACATCACAGGCCAATATCTCGGTCAAGTAACTCTGATCACAGAGGAACTGTTGCTCCCACGTATTCGCACACCTTCTGCTGCTTAAGCAACAAATCAGCAACTATGGCACCAAATCGCTACCAGAAGCTGGAACTGGCAAATGCAGGTTTGGATGAGCAAAGAATTACTTTTCAAGGTAAGCTTATGCTAAGATCAATGATGATGCTTTTTATGAGGCCCTGAACACAGCGATCAATTCTGTTCCAACAGGCTTTGGACTTGTTTAAAGTCTTTCAAGAGTTAAGCAGCCAACTGAAGTTCCTAACACATAAAACGAAAAGTCAGATATTTTGGCAATTACTTTGATTTGATCTATGCTAGTGAGACCAATGCATGCTTAAGAAGAAAGTTCACTAACAGTTCTTGTTTTTGCTGCAGACAGGCATGGATTGTTATTGTACGTGTATGAGAACATTATGAAAAGATCGCTACAGAGATAGGTGTGTCTAACATGTAACAAAAGTGTGTGCAGAGGATAGAGAACTGCTTCTATGTGAGCTTGCAAGTATCTGTGTTTTTTTGTTTTTTTTGTTGCCTTTTTTAAATGGTTTGTGTTCATGCCATTTGGAATAGATGCAGCAAAATGTTTCCACATTTGGGGAAGTTTTCACAGACTGTCTATGGGGGACAAGGGCACTCTTAAGTTGTGGCGAGTTGAGCAATAAATGGCTAAAAACACTCCTGTCCGTACACTTCACCTTGCAGATCATTGTGTTTACAGTAAGGATTTGGACCAGGATGACTATTGCCAGTTGTAAAATGTTTGGAAGTTTAAAAAATTAGAGGATTTTCAACTCTTTTGTGATGTTTTAATTGGCAGAAGTTTTCTTAATGCTTTTAAGAATGTGAAATTGTTAAAGTGCAATAAAAACAGTTCTGTATCCCTTTGCCGTGTCTTCATTTCAAACTTAAGTTGAACAGAATTTATTTATTTTTGCTAGGCATTTATTTAAAATCCACAAGTTGCACCAAACATTTCAAAATGTGTTTTTTGCGATATTTATGTCCT
Source organism: Chromis chromis (assembly GCA_900302755.1). Classification (NCBI taxonomy): domain Eukaryota; kingdom Metazoa; phylum Chordata; class Actinopteri; family Pomacentridae; genus Chromis; species Chromis chromis. The sequence goes on along the minus strand of OMNN01031084.1, from coordinate 15,771 downwards.
GTTCTGACAACATTCTCCAAACATCCTCTAAAAAACTTTGTCTTTATTGTCTTTGTAGCATACCCCCGAATGAAGGATTGCACTTCAATGATGAATTTTTAGGTTTAATGGCGGCAAACCCTCAATTTCACTGTAAGAGCTGGTGAATACACAAAAAACAACGTGTAGCCTAAACTAAAAGCCATACTCTTACAACTGTCTATCTTAATACAACGTTTACAAAAATCAATTATCTGTAGCTTTGGCAACGAAAATCAACAAAACAAATGTACGATTCTGGTAACACAAAATATTCAAATTGCGATTCATTTACACAATAAACATACCATGTGCCTCTATCACGGGGGCTGCTAAGCACAAAATAGCTACTGTACATTTTATTCGCTCAGTGTCCACCTGTTACTTTACCGTCCTTGCATTGCCGTTAAGCTAGTTCGCGCTCACTCAAAACAGGAAGTCCTTTCAAAATAAAAACATCCAAAATATCAAACAGGAAGTTAGTCTTAACTGATTGTAAATAAGGCAATAAGTGCCAAAATAAAATACTGCAGTTATCTTTAGCAACCTAAGAAATTCACTTGGGGTTATTTACAGTCTTTTAACCTCTTAGAAATGTTACCGGAAATGCTAAATATAGTATGTGGTAACGTTCCCTGCTACCTGTAGAATGGTTTCTGTAATTAAGCTGTTTAAGCTTCATCATGTGACTGGTTGAAAATAGCTCCATCACCATATAACATAATGTCTACTGTGATCAGTTCGATGCCTTCCCTTCAGCAACAGGATCCTCCCAGCAGCAACATCTTTGCCTCCTTCTCCTCCAGTGAGCCTCCAAAGCCCTCCACGTGATCAAACAGATCTACCGAGGGAACCAGTCTCTCCTGAACCAGAATCAGCTCCTGGCCCAGGATGTACCAGTCCAGCAACGATATCGGTGCCGACGTCCCCACTGATCCCGCTATTCCATCCTGAATCCTCAACAGAGCTTCCACTTCTAGGGAGAGCTGCTTCTAGTTCTGGTCCTGAAACATGACAACACAGTGGAGGATGAAGGAGAATGTTCCCACAACACAACGGTGGAACATTCTATCTTCTGAGGATGTTTTGGGGATGTAGTTTAGAGAACACATTATAGAATCTATGAAACGTTCTCACAATGTTGCATAGTGTTACATGATAACACAGGAAGAACTTTCTCAGTGCAACATTCAGTTTTGAAAATGTTAGAGCCCTTCTCAGTGCAACATTCAGTTTTGAAAATGTTAGAGCCCAACGGTCTGACAGCATTTTTAGAAAGTCTTTAGTCACCCTAGCTTTAAGAACATTTTGGTAACTTAAAACTTTCCACTGAAAATACTAACAGAACTTTGCAAAACATTTTTGGAACAAATAAACTGTAGCTGGGACAACACTCACTACTTAGCAGAACACCTTGTTTTTCAATCTGCGAGACACAAACAGAGCTTTGGTTAGCATTTTCTGACTGAAGCTGCACTCAGATGTTTCAGCTTCAAACAGGAACAAAGCCACTTTAAACATTGTGTTAAAAAAAGCAGCAAGTCCAGGTTCTAATTCACTTCCTCAGAGCCTTCAAAGACTGTAAATACTGTAGCTGAGCTACATTTTGAACTGCTGCTTTGTTTTCTCTACATGGAACACACCACATGGACATTTCAGCTGCAAACAACCACACAAGTGTACTGGCAAATTGTCTGCTTTGTGGCAGCTGGCAACCACAGACCCACAGCCTCCTGCACCGAGCTGCTGCTGCTGCTGCTGCTTGTTGTCGAATTCAGCTGAACAGACGCACACGTATTTAGTTTTACTACAAATGTGACGGACATAAATGAGACGTCATCTCAGCTCTAAGTTACATAAATCCTCATTTTTACACCACACCTCTTCCTGCTGATTTCTCTCATCCACTGACAGCTCCTTTCTGTCTTCTTCTTCTTCCTCCTGCACCGGTTCAAGCCTCCTTTTCTTCTTCTTTGTTGGTGCTTCACCGGCATCAGCAACCGTCCTCTTCTTCTTCTTCTTCTTCGTCCGCCGACGGAGGACGAGACGATCGGAAATGATGACTACCAGAAGCTTCTCCAGAAGAGAACAGTGCTGGAGACCAAAATTCACCGCCTAGAAGTGAACATGGAGGTAAATGGACTGTGTGGAAACAACGCAACTTTACCATTAAATCAAAACAGTGGACAAGAGCATGCTAACACACGGTTAAGGAGCACCACCACCAAGAATCAGGCAAACTCTGTACAATGTAATAAATCCACGAGTGGGAGTCCTCCCTGGAACGGTCTCGGTGGCACCATCCGACATGGTATCTGGGGGGGCAAGACCTGAGGGGTTATAGGATGGAATGGTGGCAGGTTTGGGGTTATCCAATACAGGGGGGCAAAATCCTTGTTGGCTGACTGGTTGCAGGCTCATCACACCCATCCAGACTGTATGTGGTGTGGACCGGGTGCTTGCTGACTGAGAGGTAGCTGACTCTGGAGCGGACAGGAAACTAGTAGGCTGCACTACGGGGGTGTTAAAATCCAGAACTTCTCCTCCTTCTTTCAACTGACCAGATGAAGAAGCTGGTCAACGCTGGACTCAAATGTACTCCCCGGCCTTCTCCCATTTTCTCACCCATAAACCCCCCATGGTGCCCACCTCCGCCAGTTCCAACGCAGGCATCAAAACCACGACGCCCAGCCCCCCTGTCCCGCCACGCCAGCATCATGCTCCGTCTCCTCAGTCTGATAAGGATGATATGACTGCATGTGTTCAAAATGTACTGAGCTCAAACTGATGTGTGGAGGGTCCAGGCTGCAAGGATAACAGCAGTCATGACTTTTCCCAGGATGAGCCTGGCTCTTTTGTATTAGAACAGGGGTCTCAAACTGCGGTCCTCGAGGGCCACAATCCAGCATGTTTTAGATGTTTCCCTCTTCCAACACACCTGATTCAAATGATCAGGATCGTTATCAGGCTTCTGCAGAGTTTGATGATGAGACTGTCTGAAAGTCTTCATCTTTCTCACAGAGTTCCACAAATGTAAGCAGCATTAACAGAGTCCACCCAGTCAGAGCTAATTCATATTTTTATTCTCCCGTTTTAGCATGTGCAGCAGCTCAGTTATTACAGTACCTAAATGAAAATAAAACATACAGTAACATCTGCAAATGCCTGGCGAAATTGGCACAGCATTATGAAAGAAAGCATGTGTTTGACAACTTGGAAGGGGTGCAAAACAAATAGTTTGTATTATGTCAATATAGATTATCCCAACTGAGCAGCAAATAACCACAGCGTTTTCATCTTTATTTTAAAGACTTCACATTTCAAATATGTACTCGGGACTT
>OMNN01031084.1:0-12392 GCA_900302755.1 Chromis chromis | reverse complement strand
CCCCCCCCCATAATAGATTACCCCCTACAAATGAGAGCAAATTATTCTAGTGAGGCAGTGATCATGTTCTGCTTTCCAACACAGAAATATATCAATAACTAATCACGCTTTTGTTTTCCATGCATAGAAATATGGATATATAGATATTGTGTAAGATATATATAAGTTAGCATAGCATAAGGAGCTAAAGATTGAAAATCAGCAGTGTCTTGAAAATGCTGGCGAAAAAAAATGACTGAGTCAGTATGAGTGCAGTTTTTTTTTACAATTGACTTGTAAGTTATTTTCTAAAAATCAATATCGTCAAAATTTGGCATATTAATAATATAGTCTATTAATAATATAGGATGGCTGTTTGTTAAAAATAATATAAATAAAATTTTACTCAAAGCCAATTTAAACGATAAAAACGATATGGTGTGCAAATGTGTATTTTTCTCATCTAAGCAAAATGTTTGTGCCTTAGATAGTTTGTGGAGCCTCTATTCATTAAAACTCTACTACAATGCTCTGATGTTAAATGTTCCTGTAGAGGATGGAAGTGTGTTGTAGGAGGTTATGTCCAGCCATCTGCTAAAACTCAAAGCTCTTCGACCAGTACGGTTCAAACAACTTTGCTTTAAACCTAAAGCCCTTTCCTCTGATGTCCAGTAGAGGGCCTGCTTAACCACTCAAACCCAGACGCAGCGACATAAACACCAGCCACAAATTTAACAGACACGTGGAGCATAATGGAATGCTGAGCAGCACAAGACACAGTAACCAGATTTTTGCAGGATTTCTATGGTTACATTAAATATTCAATTTTTTTTCATCTACAAAGCCTTTGTTTGGCTATCTTCTAACATCTCCTCCATTTTTACACTTAGCCACCATTGCTGACCATGCTGGCCACAGAATCTGCATCTCCCTGGGGATCCAGGCCCAGCCTCTGGATGTCAAGGCCCATGGCTACCAGCATCTGGAGCAGGGTAAGCTCCTGCTGGGTGGCCCGGTCCACCAAGGCTGGGCAGGTGGGGTTGCACTGGGGCGACAGGCAGGTGTCCACCAGGTGGAAAGGACAACCTTTGGCAGGGGTCCTGTTGTTGCGTGTTGCCTCCAGACTCCTGTCCCAGCATTGCAGGGCTCGTGGTAGGGAGGTGCCTCTAACTTGGAAAGTCATCCAGTTACTAGAAGAGGAATAAGATGGAGAGGTTGCCATTTAGAAAAAGAAGAAAGTGGCAATTAAGGAAGGGAAATAAAAGTGAATGGGAAGGTTGGCAGAAGTCAAGAACAGGTAAGGCATTAGAGTTAGCAACTGAAGACTATGATGCAATATGGTATGGTATTTGGTGACATGAAGAATGTGGCATGATGAACAAGCAGACAGAGACAGCAGCGAGGCAGGTGTAAAAACGTGTTCACACCACCGGAGTCAAATATCCACTTTTACCTTTTGGTAATTGCATTGTGGGAGAGGCAGGATGGAGCAAAGAGACCCCTGAAAGACACACAAACAGCAGTGATCAGTCATCGCTGGTAGATGGATCTAGTGTTAGTAATCATTTGGACAGCAAAATGGCGTTATGTTGGTCTTCCAGCTAAGCTGTGGAGGACTTACGTGACATCTCTCAGTGAGTTTTTGAACTCCAAGCCCAGGTTCTGGAGGTACTGCCACTGCTCCTCTGACAGACTCTGTCCTCCCATGTAGATGTTCTCCCCTCTCAGCTGCTCCTCGTCAAACAGCCACTGTACGACAAACAGAGGCGCTGCAGGGAAAACAAAGAATTAAAGATGCTTTGATCAATCAGTGGGTCTAATAACTGTAACATGAAGGCAGTCGCTCATATTTAAACAACAGAGAGACAATGTTCTAGACTAAGCGGTAAGCTAAGTACAGCATTAAGTGAGTCAACTGTTTGTTGTGTGTTGAGTTGGTGGGAAGAAAAATGGAGCTAAAAGAAGGGGCCATATTAGATTTGTTTTCATCAGGTGCAGTGTGTGAATTATGGCATGGCTTTTGGGGGAACTCACTGATTTTTGTCACTTTTTGTGTCCTGAAACCCCCAATACAACATTTATAAAGCAGCTTTATTTTTTATCATTAATCAGGTGAGTGTGGTAGAAGACAGCTAGAACGATGATTCTGGTTGCTCTTCAGAGTTGATTGGCTTAGATTCTTTTGGTGAATCCAGAATTTGCACGCAAGCTTATCCTCTTCTTTTTGATGTGTAACTACATCTGTGTGCTGACAACATAAGGGCAAATCTGTACATAGAGTCAGAGGGTTTGATCTGAATCAGCTGTTAATTTTTTTTTCTGATCTTTGCATTAAAATGAGTAAAGTTCATGATATTGCCACTCTTTGATGACAATGGCAAGAGTATGGTGCATGCTGGTTTCTTTATTAAAGTAAATAACTGGTGAATCAGCCTCTTGCATTAATAATATATCAGTAATAGCATGATCTATGCATCAAAATTTCACAAATCATCCAGGTGAGCCCATGTCTCACTGCCTTCCTGATAGTTTGCATCTTAACTAGATGCGCTGAAATATGACTTCTACTAAATATTAGCATTGCTCTGTGTCTGCTAAACGTGTAAGATGTTTGTTAACACATTCATCAGGACAATTATATAGCGTGATAAGTCGGTTTACAGCTTGTTGTGCTGCAAAAAATTCTACTTTATTTGTAAAAAAATTAGAAAATTGTCAAGTTGAATGCATTGTTTTCTTTACTGTTTTTATTCATACTAGGATATATTAGTGGCAGCCAAAGTCGGCAACTATCAAATCCCATATATAGGGGCCCACAAGATTGTATGTAGGGCTATCACAGTTATCAGGATCTACAGAATATTAGATGTCCAGTCCAGTTTGGGAAAACTATTTTGAATTTTAGTTTACCTACAAAAGTTTTTTATTTTTAATGCCCAGAATGACGACTGCCATGTAGGGCAACGACTAGGGTTCTCCATCTCTTTCCGCCTCCAGACAAATTTTTACAGTACATATAGTTTTTATAGATGAGTTTGGGATCCAAGATATGTACGTCTTAATCACGTCTCTGAGGTTAAAGCATGGAAATCAGTCTGTTCACTTCTGAGTAAATGAAGCTCACGACTCTCATATTTTAGTGCACATTATTTTTGAACAGCTCCAGTCAGTTATATGGCTTGCTATTCCAACACCATGATAAACAACGGCAACAGCCAGCACTCACAGGTCAAGGTGGAGTATAGTTTGGGACCAAAGAAGCACTGCCATTCCTCCCCTCTCTTATAGAGCTGGCGACATCTATCAGGGACAACCCCATTCCACAGCCTGAGAAAACAGTTTATAAATAAAAAAATATACCAATTTATGAATCAATGTAGAAGAGTTTATCTCAGATTTTACATCTGGCCTATCAAAGTGACATAAAAAGTCCTTACCTGAGTCCTATCTTGATTGGATCTTCAGGTGAGCAGGAGACTGTCTCGGGGCAGTTCGGTGATCTCTGCAGCTTGCCCTCCAGAAACCAGCCAGAGTCCACCAGACCTCGAACCTGAGCCTCTGCACCAAGCTGTTCCAGCTGACTGGCCACCCTCTCAATGTTTACCAAAACACCTATTCCACCAGCACTACAGGGGAGCCAAGAAAATCACTAAATAGTTTGGCTTGGAGACCAAGATTTTTGTGAAGGGTATCAAAATGACAGCGCATGCCAGCTAAGAGCAGGAAAGTGAACATTTAGCAGCTTCACATTCAGACAGTGGATCCTGTTTTAGGGCTTGGGAATGTCCCAGCAACCATGTTGCTAACCTGGGAGGAATGTTCACCATTATAGGGCAAGGCCCTTTAATAAACATTATGTCACTGATCACAGTTGACTGTAAACATCTTTATTGTTGACAAGAGGATGCACCCAAAATAGGGCTTCTCCTGTTTAATGTTAGGCATGGAGATGGTCCAGATGGTACAGCTAATAGAGGCTCTCGTCCAAAAGCAGCAGTCACCATCTGAGCATGAGCAATAAAAAAAACTCGCCTTGCGCCAGACAGCATGACAACCTTGGCCTGCTTGATTCCTTTGGGGATGAGATCTTTGATGACCTCGCGGATGATCAGGGACCCCATGAAGGTATACTCAGCTGATATCACAAACAGGTGTCAAATGATTTTGATCTTTAGATTAGAGTATGCATGTGCAACCAACGGAGGCACAGATCTGAGAAATAAATACTAAAGGACATGAAGAAACTTACTTGCATTTGTATTTCTATCTCTTTCTTTCTCTCTACCTTGCCGTGGCTTTGGAGGAGGGGTTGGGGCAGGTCCAGTGCCACTCCATACATCGCTGGAACAATATGGGATGAACCTGAAGTAAAGGTGAGAATCACATCTGTTAGACTAAAGCTGGAGGTCTTCAGGTCAATTTCTTATCTCCTCGATTAAAATTAACTCAGGCTGCAGCTGGCTTGTTCTACCACAAACTGGCAAAACACTTTTCTGATTACAGCATATATTGTTTCTGAATCTTATAATGCAAGTATAAAAAATCACGCACATAATTAATGCAAAAATCATAGCTGAGAAAGGGTGCATTTTATTTCTTATGAATACAACTTTTCATTTGTAAAAAGGTTCTTTCGCAAGTTAATTAGCCTCACTTTAAAGCTGCACTAATAAACACTTACATATTGACAATGGACCAATGATAAGGGTCACTCATAGTGAGACACACACACAGTTATCTTCTCACGCTGCAATTCCTTTTTGTTCTTTGGAGTTTTTCAAGGTTATTTTAGGTTTTTATCTCAGTTTTACAGCCGTTAGCTTTACTGTTTTGATTCACTCTCATAGCTCTCATCAACCTACTTTCCAGTTGTATTAAGCAGGTGAGTCTGCTGGATGACATAAATGCACAAACTTTGTAACTGTTTATATGCCAACATTTTGTCACACTACTGACAAGTGTTTGGAAAAAAATCACCTAATGCAGTTTTAAATGTTAAAAAATGATTGTAGGCACAAACAGCATGAGATCAGTGCAGGTATCGTTCAGTATGCAGGATGTCCAGCTATCATAAACTTAAAAATTATGCACTTGACACCTTTGGTAGCCACAATAATACAATACACAATGATGTAGGTACGTACACAATGTTTGCATTATGCCAGTGTGGGTTTTCCTCTGCTTGAGAAGACAATATTCCACTTCCTGTAACAAAAGCAATCGCCCATTAGACAGATGTCCTCCTGACTCTCCCACTAAAGAAAGTAAATCTATGGAAACATGTATGACATGCATTCTAAAACATGACCGGCTGACCTACCTCTTTTAGTTTGGGGCCACCCCGATGAGCTCATTAGTCGGGGGATATTTTGGTACCTGGAATCGCAGGTCTCTTTGCTGTAGCAGCAAAAGCCACCTAAAAATAATAGAGACTAATATTAGACATTCACATCCGAGAGAGAGGGACAACCTTGTTAGCCCATCATAGAGGCCTGTGAGGAATGGAGAGGGAAATGGATGCACCTGTAGCCTACTAACAAGACTATATATTCCCTCAGAGTTGGACAAAAGAGACAAGCGATTTATTTAATTTACAAACTGTCAGCATCTGATTTGTGTAGCTAGTCATATGTAATACTAAAACTGACTTGATTAAATTTAGCAAAACCAATTTATTAGGCTCTACATCTCATTTGCCTCAGACAGGTAAAATGTTTGGGGAATCTGATGCACACGTCTTCTGTTGTCTCAGAATACACATAAATGTCTTGCATCTGAAGTGACAGGCAGCAACCGAAAAAGGAGAAAAAGAGAAGATGACAGGACAAGATGACATCCCCATCAAAATTCCCATGGGGGCGTCACGCCAAAACAATCTGACCTTTGGGGACCAAATTAACCAGTTGGGTTTTTAAATACTCACCCTCCAGAAATAACAACCATCGGCGGCTTCCTCTGAACTCCTTTAGGTAAAACCTGTAGAACCACAAATAAACAGGAGTGAGGAGTTGGTGAAGATAAAGCAGCCATGTATGGATCCTATCTAGCTTTAAAAAATCAATCACTCTATACATCAGCAAACAGACAGCAAATGGCAAAACACAATTTGAAATCTCACCCAGCTGCTGTTCCATCATTACATGTAACTTGGGTGTTCTTGAGGAAGTGGAGCCTCATGTCATCTGTCTGTTGTCCAGCTGCTCGAGCTCCTGCAGCAGCCTCCTGTCCTGATTCAGCTGAGCCTCCAGTGCCTCCAGTGCCTCCAGTGCCTCTGGTGCTTCCAGTGCTTGCTCCAGGAGTAACATCAGCCACAGGGGGAGACTGGCCAACATCACGTCCTTGGTTCCCACCAGATTTCTTGGTGGTCTTGCCACCGGCTTTGGCATTGCGGTTGTTCTGACACCAGATTCCCCCGAGCAAGAGCAAGAAAGCAACCTGGCCCAGGATCTTCATTTCTATGGCAACATAAAGAATAAGAAAGGCTTTATGCATATGCAAAATGTGAAAAAAATCACTAATGCAAGGATCAGATCTTTTAAATTTACCTTTCTAAGAAGAATCAGCTTTGAGGATTGCTGCTGAGGCACCCCAGGGGTCAGGCAGATATCTGGTGCTGCTGAGGAGAGAGAGAGATAAATTCAGAGCGCCGTGTCCAGGTGTGAGAGGAGGATGCCAGTCATAAGCAGTGATGAAGTCTTGACCAGGTTTTGATGAAGCCTGCAAATCAGCGAGGGGCTTTATAGTGCCACCATATGGATCAGATTTCCTCTCGTTTTTTACTCACAGCTCCTGCCGGGCCCTGAGATAAACTGCTGATGACACGCCACAAGGGGAGGTACTGGACGGCCAGTGGCGAGGAGAAAAGATAACACACGCATCTCTTCAACATATTTCAAGTCTTTGCACACACCCACCACCAAGCGCTTTCCCAGCTGACCATGGCTCAAGAACGAGCTCTCCTTGCCCCCATCCCCTCTTCTTCTCCCTCCCACCGTCCCACCTCTGATTGCCAGTTTTGTGATTTAAACGTCTACATGGTCAGCATAACTGCATAGCCGCTTTGCGTGGTATGTGACCCCGAGGTCATTGGAGCACATACCTCAAACACTTTCTGACACGGGAATGAGTAGTACCGTAAGGTTCCCGCATGGTCAACAATTTAGCGGACACTGTCAAGGCCCAGGTGGTGGACAATCTTGTTGGTTGTGGCACCCTGCACATTATGTATGTTCTCAAAAATTATTAAGCAAGTTTCTGTATTACTAGTAACAGTAGAATAGAAATCTGGAATAATTTTTTCTCTATACCAGCTTTTACGTGTTAATCTAGAATGGTGATTTCATAACAAGTTCAAGAGTTAGTCACATAAACAGAATTATTTCAATTCATCATAACACACCTAAATTTGTAAAGTAATTATCTAATGAGAAGTTTCAAATTAATACAGTAATATAGACCTGCTACTACAATTAGCATACTTTTTAAGGTAGTTTGCTGTTGGCTTCAACTTTCAAATATCAGTTTCTGCTACACATCATCACTAACCTAAGTGCAGAGTATGTTATTTTACAAACTCAAGTGTTACAAGATTTATAATATCCATGCACATTTTTATGCAGATGATACTATTTGTTGTTGTGCTAATGACCATTTAGCCTTTGAAAAACTCAGCTCCACTATCAAAATTGAATTAGAATTTTCTAGTCTTAAACTGGTACTTAATGCAAAATACACTTTAAACTGTTCCTGCAAGAGAGAGATTACAGTTGAAGGTGGAATGTTGAAACAGTTCTATATTAATGTAATAGATCTGCTGCTGCATTCATTCTTAGGCTCTCAGATTCCGTTTCCATTCTACTCTAAAGCTTATCACAGAAGATTATAGAATGATCTAAAAACTCGAAATGATGAGTTGCAAAAGACATTAGCTCACTAGTGCAGATAGGAACTGTAAAGTTAAAGTTATTTGTGCAGTGTTGGTCGGAGATCTTTACCCAAGGTTGTGTCTCCGTGCAGGTCAGCTTCTGCAAACTCCTGGATGGCAGGATAGGTTCGTTTGCCTTTGGTGATGGAAGCGACAGACTATTTGAACCTGATCTGTGACTGTCCCCCCTGGGATGGCTGTAGGGTGACGTACCACCGATCACTGAAGGATCACGAGCCCCAGAGCTCTAAAACTCTCATCAAGCAAATGCACACCATCCCAAAGTGTCAATCACAGACCATAATGATTGCTTGGAAGGCCAGAGGCTGCAGGACGGTGCAGGGGTCTGCAGGGGCAGAAAAGACAGAGAAGAGCGGCTGCTGGGCTCAGAGTGAGTTAAACACAGAAGAACAGAATAAATCTATTCTAACAAAACCAAGTTAGACACACTGAAAACAGCACACAAACTCCATAGTTAAACTCACAATATAACCCAGAGGAAAGGCTGCACAATGACTTCAATTGTAAAGGCACACATATAAAACATTATAATTAGTTTAACTCTGAAATAAGTAGGAAAAGGTCTGCATTTATTCTGATGTACAGAGGATTAACTACCTCTTTTCAAAAAAGAAAATCAGGATAATACGGTACGTTGTCTGCAGTAATCAACTAACCATTTGAAGAGCTTTAAACAAGACAGACAGATTTTGCAAGATTTGTCTTATTGCTTTGGCAAGAAAAATGGTATTTTTGTCTCATTTTCAAGTACTTCATGCTATTTTATCTACTTTCAACTATGGCCAGAAAGAAAACAAAGCTACTCAAAAATATGTCTGTGAGATCGTATGCACCTACGCACAATAAAAGTGTAGCCTAAGGCCTATACTGAATTTGATCTACCGAGCTGAACAATTCTTCATTCCTTCAGTTGTCTTGAAGCAGGCACACCACCATCTGTCTTCCCAGAAATCAATGCAACAATCTGTTTAACAGATACCTCAAATAGCTGAAAAATGAAAGAAGTTGCTGTAAATCTATCACCGTTTCGCCAGAATGTCACGAACAGAGAAATGGCATTGCTAGTATTTTGTTTTTCTTTGATATGGTATTGGACAGAATGATACGTTTTTCAGAGCAGGCTTCAGATCAATGGATTAAAGTGAATTTGTGTTCTAGACCTTCAGTGATTCAACTCCCAGAGCTTGTGAAACAGTGTCCCTCTTAGATGAACCAGACTACTGCGTGCACACACTAAAAGTGAGACCGGACACACTTCTGGAGTCTATTACATTTGTCTCTTTACCTTTGAAAAACAAACATTCTACATAACCCATAAGGAGCTCATGAGACATGTTGAACTTCACCCTGACGGGGGCAACAGCTTGACCCCTACAGCAGCATAGGAGGCATTCTTTCTCCCCTTGTGTTGTTATTTTTCACAGCCAGCCTCCAAGGTCAGGACACCTAAAACCCGGGTGGTCTGGGCACTTTGTCTGCTGAGCATGTGTGTCATCACCAGCCTCACGAGCTGAGGGCCCGACTGCGAGCTGGAATATTTGTCGGCTGATAGCTTCAAAGAACAACGAGCCAGAGACAGCAGTCATATGCTAGATTCTTATGCGCGCACTACAGCACAGAAAGGTTGTGACCCGCAGCTAACACGTTCAAAATCCAACCATATGATCAAACACAGAGTTATCCGATGAGTACACTTTAGCTTCAAGACTCGTCAAAACCTCTATGTTGCAGCAAGAATGGAAAGAACAAAGCTTTCCGCAGTGCTCCGATCCATACCATAATGACACCTTGCAGCTCCCCGTGTCATGTTGCGTGTAATTTGACAATCTGCAAGAGCATCACTCTAAATCTGTGTTGTCACCAGCAGTGGAGGGCATAGCTGGGGGGAAAGAGTGCCGTGTTTAATAGGAGATAAGAGTGGCATCTTTGCAAGCCACATGAAAACGAGCCTCAGGCAGGAGATATGAGACCCGGCCACTGTAACACTGCCAGAGCACTCCATGTAATTTAGTGAGGGCAACAGACAGGGTCTTAGCGGGATCGATGAAAGTGCTGGGCCACTGCAGGAGGCTAGCAGGTGGGGCGGGCAAAACTATCCCTAAAACCAGGTGTTAAAAGGCCTTGCGTGGTAACCTTCTGCAAACTGCCAATGCATCACAGTGATAGATGGAGGAGGGGTCGGTGGCAGAGATACAAGGTGTTGGATTCAAGGAGGGGCGAGTGGGTGTAATGGAAGGCATAGGAAAGGAGAGATGACAAATGAATACCTTTGGTCAGAGGCTGCAGCTCGTTCTGCTGAAAACCTCACAACCAACTGTGCGCACCTCGCTGGCATGCCAGACGCACCTTCATCCAGGCAAAGCATGTACGGCGTTGAGAAGGAATGCCACAACACAGTCAAAGATGTGCAAAGGACAAATGGGGAGATCAGAAGAGTAAAAGCATTATGTCACGACAGCATGTGCAGATTTGTCCAGTTGAAATATTCAGGTTGCGCATCTTGCATATACATACAATTTAAATCAGTGTGGGCACAGTTTGAGAATAAACAGGTTGGGAAAAGAATTGTGCAACTTACTATTTATGCTATTTTTCTAATGGATGTGAATTCATTGGATTGAGTTTGCATACTGTGTGAGAGTCGATAGTCTAAAGTGTCTTTGGGGCTCATGACACAGTGGAGCAGCAACGTGGCCTTGGAGTCATGCTGGATGAACCACCAGGCCTGTCAGTACATTGATGGATACCAGTGGGGTGGTCATGCCATGCTCAACAATAGGTCCTTCACATGAGTCCTACCACCTGATCAAATTGTGCAAAGCCCCATCTGATGGGAAGAGACACATAAATTTCACCTTGATCTGTGGTTGTCCATTAAATATGATGGTTTAATCAAATATAGCACAGATCTTGGATATCACAAACATTCGTAATTGATACATTGATAGATAAAAGCGGTAGAGTAAGCTGCATGAAAGCCCCAGAAATCAGTTTACCGACTGAGGAGTGTAGACATGATTTGCACAAACTGTGTAGGCCTGCATGATTAAAGAGTTACTTGCCTTAACTTAACTACCTGAGCCAAGTTAGTGGCTTAGTAAGTGTGTACTAAAGCACAGCAGAGCTTTAAACTAATTTTTAACATCAGGATGGAAACAGTTACATAACGGCGATGGAATAATGAGTGTCTGCACAAGATTTTGTTTAATCCATAAAGTAGACGTGGAGGTATTTTACAAGATACATGACGTCCTTGCTGGTGGTGTTAGAGGGATAAATCAGAGGATCACCAGTCCGGATTGACCCATTAACAAACTGTCATAACAATCCTTTCAATAGTTGTTGAGATAGTTGGATTTGGGAGCAAAGTGCTCGACTGACTACGTGATCTGACACAAAATGTTTCTATGACATTTTAGTTCAACGCCATTATTTTATTATATACAGTCAGCGGCCACTTTATTAGGTATACCTTGCTAGTAAAAGGTTGGACCCCCTTTTGCCTTCAGAACTGTCTTAGTTCTTAGTGGCATACTTTCAACAAGGTGTTGGAAACATTCCTCAGAGGGTTTGGTCCATGTTGACATGATATCATCATGCAGTTGCTGCAGATTTGTCGGCTGCACATCCATGATGCAAATCTCCCGTTTCACCACATCCCAAAGGTGCTCTATTGGATTGAGATCTGGTGACTGTGGAGGCCATTGGCGTACAGTGAACTCATTGTCATGTTCAAGAAACCAGTTTGAGATGATTTGAGCTTTGTGACATGGTGCATTATCCTGCTGGAAGTAGCATCAGAAGATGGGTACACTGTGGTCATAAAGGGATGAACATGGTCAGTGTAGGGTAAATGTTATGCTCAAATGGGTTTAAGATTACTCTATGCAGGATTATTATACAATCTAACGGATATTCGACCAGCGAAATATTTAAATTAGACAAATATAATAATGCAGCATAGGAAACGCCTCTTCTTGCAGACAAGAAGAGTCTAAGAAAGGATCAGGGAAATTACTTGAATCAAAGGTTATTTCTAAAAGCTCGGTAGCTGGAATCTATACAAGTTAGAGACCAAAATGTGAACAACAACACAATTGAGGCAACTGGACTTAGTTTTGGTACATTTATTAACTACAACATATATAAACTAATACAAATAACTATCGACTAATACCACAATAATAACACACAATAACACAAGACAACACTAAACAAACAATGCAGGGAAGATGAGTGAATGAAAAAAATGGAAGTGTGGTAGGTGCATTGAGGGCGCTATAAATACTGACCTGTAGGGGGAACAGGTGGATTTTCCGCAGCCGGTTTGGAGCCGGTGGAATGAGGAGGGTGCACACCTCATTCCACACAGGCGTGCAGAAAAGCACGAGGTGCAGGACGAACGGACCTGTGTCTCCGTTGATCTCAAGGCGGCTGGTTGTGGTTTTAGTCGACCGACAGACCAGAG
>OMNN01031083.1:15906-33003 GCA_900302755.1 Chromis chromis | reverse complement strand
AGGCTCCTGTTCCACGGGACTCTGTGGACCACCCACTGAAGGTCTCTCCTCTAAGCAGCAGATGGAAAAAAAAGACAACGATCACAAACAAGGGGAGATATATCACCTCAAGAGAGACACAGTTGTCTTTCTCAGTCTCTGCTCCCCTCTACCTCATTGCATTTCTTTTAACTATAAAACCACTTCAACAAACAGTACACTTGAAGAAGTACAAGATACGTAAAAGCCAGGGCAATTTTCATTTTTAAGTGCTTAGGAAGCGGCACAATTCTCACATTTGTGTATGTGTGTGCATGTGCAAGCATGTGTGTGCGTGTTAATACATTTCTTCCTGAGTGTAGCAGAAGACCCGGTCGCTTCACTTCAACTAAGGTTCCCACAATGCTACCCAAACCCACAATGGCTAAATAATAGCTGACAGACTTTTAGCCCTTTCCTGACACATACACACAGAAACTCACACTCTGGCACACGTATACATTTTCTACTGGCCGCATCGTATATTACCGACTATGTCCTTTACAGAAATTAATAAAACTTAGTCTGGCAGGAAACAAATGATAAATCATCATGAATGACAGTCACTTCTTGAACAGGACTTGGTTACAATGTGAACAAACCCAGGGAATGTGAGTGTGGGGAAAAGTTTCCAGATTGTTGTACAGTAAACCCACTCAGACTTGCAATATGTGCTGAGTGTCAGGCTCTAACCACCATGGGTATTGTTAGTAAATCATGACTAGTGAGAGGTGCTACCCACATCCTGACCACACACACTAAAACACACAAACCCCTCAACCCTTCCCAGAGAGACCTGACTGCCCAGCAGCCAGAGACACTTTAAAAAGGCGTGGGTGTGTGAGTGTTTCAGAAGAATGTTTGTGTGTGACAATTTAGGGGGTGAGGGCTATTCTTGCACACACTCAAACAGCTCCTATGCAAACAGTGACAAATCTGTTTTCATTCTCCTTTTCCCACTACAGAGTCTGTCTGGGTTTGATGATGACGGCTGAGCATATGTGCTGGCCCTGCCCTTGTTCATCAGCTACCGCCTCCTGAATTTGTACGTTCGCTGACAGATTTTCAGTCAGCAAAATCTATATTTTCTGTCCTATACTTCAACTTTTCTCTCCTTTTTTTTATTCTTGCTCCAACTTTTACTTCTACTTCCTGTCTCTTTCCAAGACAAACAAAAACCCCTGCTTTACCCACTCGGGAAACCCCATAACCACGAATGGCTAGACAGACAGAAGGAGAGGCTCATGGGATATTTCATTCAACTGCTTGCCAAGTGTTCAGAGTTGGGGTTTGGACTACCCACAGCCATAAGCTAGACACACACACACACGCACGCACACACACACGCACACATATTGTTTCCCTACCCTTGGACAACTCCCATTCTCCAATTTCAGCCCCTGCAGTCTCAGAAGGGCTTTCAAAAGCTGCAGGGTGATAATTAGCTACATTTTACCTTTTGCCACTTGAGAGAAACGTGGGAAGAAAATAGCATACACCATCCCAACGATGGGAACGAGCTGGGGAGAAGTTCTGTAGGGAAGCAATTCTGCATGAAGACAGTGATGGTATTTCAAGAAGGAAATAGAAAAATAAAAAGATTTCTTTGGTCCCCTGCCGAAAGCCTGAGCGAACCCAGCAGCCACCATCCCAACAATTGATACCCAGGGATTACTGGACATATTTAAAATCGAGCCTCCTGGTGTGTGTGCAGATATAATGATGCCTTCCCCAGCCATTGTCTCTGAGCAGCAAGTTCCCAGGAGCCTGACTGCAGCAACGGCTCTATGCAGGAAATCTCTGGCTGAGGGGACCTGGCAAAACAGACAGAGAGGCGACCGCTGAGACAGCCAAAAGAAAGTGGGAGAAGAGAATTAGGGAAAAAGAAAGTTTGGAAGATAGGAGACAGAGGGGAGGTGAGCCTTTCCTTGATTCAATTTGCAGACTGCAGTGACACAGAAACCACCTTTCAGATACGCATGAACTCACACACGACAAAGATAGCCCGAGAAAAGAGCCAGAGAGTGTTGGATGGGGAGTTGCATGCAGAAATTCACAACCCAAGGCATGAATAGTACTTGACCTCACCATGCTAGTCAGCTAACTGCTGACCTCACCAATCTCTAGCTACCAACACGAGTTGGTCAGAGGGTAATTACTGCCTTCAGAGCAGAAGTGCACAAGAGCCAAGAGCCACTAGGCAGGTTCATCGCTTGCTCTGTGATTTTTTTGCGCTCTGTGCTTGTGCCTCACTCCTGCTATTCCCTGCTCTCTGTGTGACACTCTTAGCACTGAGCCAGGGAGACATATTAGCCCCTTTCGGTACCCATGATAGCTTTAATCTGCACATGTTCGACCATTTTAAAAACACATTTATAACACTTCTCTCCTCTCCTCTGCTGGTAGAGCTGTTAACTTAACAGCCTTGTAAAAGTCCATATTGTGTCTCAAGTAAAATTGTATTGAAACCAAGGCTTCATACAAAATCTCAATCCTTCACTCACTCACTGGTTCACACACATGCAATACTATGTTATTGGTTTCCTTCCTCTGCAGGAGATGATGATGGCATTTCAAGACGTCTGTGCAGAACACTGGGAGCAGCTAAAGAGACAGATAGTGGGACGATGAATAAAGACAAGGCGCGAGGGCGGGTCGAGGAGAGAGAGATGGAGCTCTTGGGAGGCTTCCCCAGGGTCAGGACATGAAGAGGGGCCTCAACCAAAGTTTGCCTCTTCCAGCATGGGGCTGGAGATGATAGCTGTGCATTCAGACATGATGGATGTAAAGAATCTATTTTGCTTTCCAGTTTTCTCTTTTTGAAACACAACAGATATCACACAGACATCCTAACAAGGATAAAAGTACTTGCTGTCCCGCCTCCAACCAGAAAAAAAACACAACTGCATGCTGATAGCGTAAATTCTTTTCCATCTTTGTCTGCCCGATGGCTACTTATCAGTTTGTGTCTCTATCTCAAGTGTTTTTGATTACACTGAGTAAGTGTGCATGCCAGTTCTGTGTGTGTTATCTTTGTCTATTCAGGCAGCAGGATAGAGCCACAATGTTATCAGAGTCACAGAGAAGAATCAAGACATCTCCTCCCTCTGTCTCTCTGTCTTCACATGTGGGTTTGCGACTCAGTCGGCTGCCACGCGCACATGCTCTATTGTTCCCCTGACATCAGATTGCCTGTGCTTCGGATCCTGTCTGCAGACCTCACGTCAAAACATAGCCTCTCAGCATAACAAAAAAAAAACACAACTTTGTTTAAATGTTTGCATAAAACCACCAGGATAAGTACAAGCTGCTCACACTCCACACTTTTCCTGGGGCTCAGCTGACTGGCTGGGTGAGTGTTGCATTATTTATGACTCGCTGACCCTCAGGCTGACTCCCTCCCCACTGAACACCTTAAACTCCTAACACATCTGCCCCCTTCAACTCCATCAGGCAGACACACACGCCCCTTCTTAGCACCTGACTGGACTGCTGAAAGGCTCTTTCAGTCGGGGACTTCACTGGTGGAGGTGCATCCTGCCAAAAGCTGACAATTAACTATAGACAAAGCATTTAATTGTTAGTGTATTTTCTTAATGGAAGAAAGTTGTGTTGACCTAACCAGCTCCATAATTTCCTTCTTTTTGACCTCTGTCAGAGCGATTGCTTGCCTGGGTCTTACATTATATATTTAACTACTGTCAGGCTGCCTTTGAGAGTTACTTTACAACACATTTTAACAGAAGCACCACAAGGCCAGGGCACTGACACGTAGACATATGTACAGTATACGTGCTGTATGGACCGTTACCTAATGTAAAGCACATGGAAAATAATGAGAATACTTGTTCAATAGAGCCAAAATTAATCACACTTGCGTCTACAGGCCATGCGGGTGGAATAAATGTCTAATCCCAACATATTTAATAATTCCACTGGGTTTACATAGAGTTAAATTGAATCAGGCTTGATGAGCTGATGAACATGTTGGCAATGTGAGGGTTTTTTAGAGGGTATATTTTGCTCTTAGAGGTGGAGAAGCAGGGAAAGCATTGAGGGGTGCTCTGTGCCGGGCTTAAGTCATGCTCTGTTTAACTGCTGTCTGAACGACTTCCTCTGCAGCCTCCACATGCATAGGCAGAAACACTCCTTGTACAAGATCACTCAAGATACTAATTTATATTCACTCATTGTGTAGACACAGGGGCACACAGCAGGATAAACTAGTTTGAGAAAACAATGTGCCTCCATCTTCTGGAAAGAAGCATTATCATCACAAGTATTTAGCTGTTTGACACAAGTTTTAAAAAAAATTTCCATTTCTCTGGACACCACCGAACAAGGCGTCCTTTCATCAATGTGAAATTCCACCACATACCACGCTATTCCCTCTTCTATCTTCTCTCTTCACCCATCTATAGCTCAATAGGCAGATTATATCAAAGCTGGAGAGGCAACTTGGCAACTATTGCTGGTGTGTATTATGTCCAGCACTGTCTGTGACCCTGCAGTGACACACAGATGGCCAACACAACGCAGATAGAGGGAGGCCAGAGAGACACAGAGCAGATGTGGCTGAATAGACAGAGCCCACTAATTCACAGAACACATCCAAATCCAAGTTGAACACATACTTACATGGACATGGGCCCACACATGCACAGAGTTATATACAGATGTAGCCAAAATTAGTGGGATCATACCCAGAGAGACATATCCTGTACAGACACACAGTAACACAAACAAAGCCTTAGTTCGGAGTTTTCTTATCACCGCAGGCATACGCATGGGCAGTCAAGCCGTACAAACACAACACAGACACAAACCCAAACATAATCCTCATCATTTTTAAACAAAATGCATATACATGGTGATTATGTGTAATAAAGACACTTTTAATTCTACCATGGAATAACAGGTTCAGCCAATCTGATGATGACTGTTCCAACTCTGCCCTAAACATGATCTAAGCCTTTATGTTTGTGCACAGCTAGTTCTTATGTCACAGTATATGGTGGGGATTCTTAAAGTCACGCTTCCATCTCCCTAATACACATCTCCTTTTGATTACCTATAAGATCTGAACTGTTTATTTTGGTTACAGGAAGGAGTCCACATATGGTGAATGTGCTGTGCAGATCTTATCGACAGAAAGAGACTACAGACTACAGCAGAGGGTGTCCTGTCTTGACAGAGTCTGTTTTCCTGTGCCCACATGTGTTCTCCATATGGCCCTCTAAATGTGCTCCTTCCCTCCACTAACCACAAGGGAATTCCAGGAAGCCTTACTGTACATGGTTTTGGTCTAAATATGCTGTGTGTGTGCTGCTGTGGCTCTTTTAATCACCACATGTCTATCTGGATGACCTTGACCCAACAGGTGATGTTTTTTAGGAGATGGCACTGGTTACAGGTTTGTAGTTGTGAGAAAAACTGCAATATGCACTAGTCGCATTTGCAAAGAGAAAGTTGGAAGTAAAAAGTGGATGCGGTAGGGCACAGGAAAATAAGAGATGAGCAAGCAAAGTTTCGAAGGTGAGGGCTAGAAGCAGAGATTGTAATCAGTGTGGGCAGATAATAAGCTCCCACAACAGCAGAAAGAAGATAAAAAAAAGTAGTGAGTCAAAAGAAGGTCGCAAGAGCCTGGTGTGGAGTTATCGAGGTCAGAAAATAGATAAGAAAGTCTGATAGAACAGGAGAGACAGCGTCAAATCACAGTGGCTTCAACCCATAGCATTCTGGCTATCAGCACAACGAGGGGGAGGGGTGATGAGTCCTCTGATGTGGGCAAAAAAAGTGGTTCAAACAAGCTGCTGAGCCTCAATGTTTACATACATGTTGTTGCTGATGAAGCTGCAGGCTCGACGCGCAAACAAACACATTCCAGTGTCTGACAAAGGGAGACGAGACAGTTGAGAGAGGGGAGGGTGGTAAGATATAAAGGAAAGACAAAAAAAAACAACAGACTGAGTACTTTCTCTATCCACAGTAGAAATCAAATCACACTACATCTATTCCTGTCTCTGGTCAATCGACTTTTCAAGAAAATAAAAGAACAAAACTCAATCTTTTTTTGTGCTTTCAGTCCAAAGAGAGCCTCATTTCTATGAGTTCAGTCAAACAGAACTAGACACTCCCAGTGTCCACGCATCACTCTGATTGAATGTCTGTGTTAACTCTCACTCAGTCAGGCCTCAATCAACCCTGCTGACAGAGAAGGCAAACTCAGGCCAGCACACACACACACACACACACAAGACCGATATACACACACGGATATACACTGCAGTCCCTTTCAAAAAAGTACAGATACCATCAGAGTTGGAGATGGGAGAGACAGCACAACATCAAAGCAAAAACATGCAGAAGAAATGTCAAAGGCTGTGATGGCCTAGTTATGACATGCACACAACTTAGCTAACGTACCATAATGGGCACTTCGCCCACTGAATCTGGCGCACTTACAAAAAGGCTTGTCATGAATGCTGCTGTTAATTTTCCCTTAGCCTTCTTTTCACTCCTTTCATTTTAACCTCTCTACCCAACTTCTCCCTCTGGAAAATTGGCTGGCTGTTTGGGGAGTATGAGAAACAGCTTCCAAACATCATGCAAACTATGAACTATTGCTCAAACCTGTATGAGGTGAGTGGTGAGGCTTGTCCTGATTTGTCATTGTTAGGAGCAGGTACTAAAATAAATAGGGCAGTTATTTGTACGCATATATTAAAATGTGGCTTTAAAACCAAACTGAAAGACACTTGACAGTAAAGAAGCAGGAATTTAAATCCTTAACAGTGTGTCTTTGTCCACCGAATGTGTTTGCTTACTCCACCCTCTGTACACTCACAACATTAATCATCAAAGTCAGAAGGAAAGACATCTTCTTTCTCCTCTCTGCTTCACCTTTGCACTATCTTGGTGTGTATATGTGTGTGTGTGTGTGCAGACGTTAGTCATTAATGTACAGATGTGTTTTAAAATGTATTTTTCTGCTTCTTGTTTTGTACTGGTAGCTATTGTGATAGTAAGATACAGGAAAAATCTTCAGTTCATTTATCTGGACCATGAGAGATTGATGTGATTACACAGTGATTGTGTAAATTCCCAAGTCCCCTTGTGTGTACAGTAGTGTAAGTGCATATGCAAGTGAATAGCTGTATCAACCTGAGTGTGAAAACCACTGGAGGATAGACCTGTGTGCAGAGCGGTGAGTCTACAAACGAGTGTTTGCTTTTCCAGTGCAATATATCTAAGCTTTGCCATTCAGCCTCCACACACTGCTTCTCTGACTCCGCTGGACAAAGAGGTCACTGAAAGCATCACAAAAGCTCCCTATTTCAGTCAGTTTACAAAAACAACAGTTTAGACTTAAAAGGGGAAAAAAAACATCACTTTCCGAACTTGGCTGAAGAACATCCAAAAGAAGCTGTGTCTGTTTTTTTTTTTTCAGTGCTGGCTGAAGTGATCACAGCCCTTCCTCTGGCACACAAACATGCCTACACTGGAGCAATCCTGCACAGAGACACTTAAACTCTTCCTCACTTGCAGAGCTTTGGCTCTTACCAACCTGGCGAAGTCAGTTTGACTCCAACAGATTTCACCAGAGAACACAGCAAGGGGTTATTATATCTATTCGCTGGTCGCACAAATCTGTTTCCATTTAAACTACACACTCCCTGATCGGCTTCCATGCTGTCTCTCCCCACGTCCTCCAAGTCGACCCATCTGATCTGCCTGTGTGTAATTAAATATTAAAACCAAATCACCCACAAAATGGTTCTGTATCGACTACAGTGGCGGGCTTCAGTTTTGCCAGAGCACACATGCAGAGAAACTGATGCGTGCCAGCTAATGCCTATTAGCAATTAGAAATGTGATCGTTGGCATTGATTTTTCAGAGTGAGGAGAAGTGAAACTGATTATTTTAGAAGGTGTTTGTGGTTTGACACAGACTCACAGTTACCCAAAGTTTACTCTTTGTAAGATCTGGATACTGAACAAAATATAGAAAAGCAAGGCAGAACTGACCTGCATTGTAGAAACATTTAATTTAAAGACTGAATGGGGGAGTTTAAGTCTCTTTTTTTGCAACCCATACTCTGTAATACTTAATCAAACCATCTCCAAGTTAAATTTAAGGTGATGTGGTTACCAGATAGATAATCTGTTAGTAGGAGTGACAGTTTTCTTCCGGTGACTGACTCCACTTTGACTATGTCAGGAGTATATGCAATAAAATACTTTTTCACTTGTTTTACTGTAACTGAGTAGCACACAGTCTTTTTTTGCATTTTGCATTTTTGTATTGAATATTACACTCTGCCAGATCCTATTTTGACCTGGATTTTCAGAAAGACAATATCAAAAAAACTGGTAATTGATTGGGTATGTTTATTTGTATTTCTATATTTAAGCCTCAGGTTATTTCAGGAAAAAAAACACAACATTTTTGTGCCATTTTCTTCTCCAATGATGTGTAAAGGTCAGACAAGTCGGTCTTCTCTGGCATCATGTCAAATCAGTAGGAGAATAGAAATATATAATGCAGGAACATGAAAAAAGTCCTGGATATTGCTCAATCCTTTTGCTCCAATTCTCACCTCCTTATTCTGTCTAGGCTGTAAAATTGGACGGCACCTTCTCTTCCAGCTTCAGCTCCAGTCTTGCGCATTAACACGAGTCTTTACTGGTTATGTTACCATCCCACCCTCTTGTCCTTTCTGGATTGTGTTGCTATAGCTCCCAGTTAAGTGGGCACGATGGGCAAAAAAGATGCTTGTTACCTGTAGCAACCGAGACCAATATCATCCAAAGAAACTTAAGTGATTGGCAATACTTTCTGCCAACCATCCTCAGTAACAAAATTGGTTCTTCAGCCCTTGCCGAAGGTTTCAGAATCTTGTCTTCTTTCAGATAACACCATCACACAAGTAATTTGCTGATGGCATATACGTATCTTGCTGGAACAGTCAATGATTCCTCCCAGCTTTTAAAATTACAGACGAGCTTATCTGAAATCCATCGCTGGATGTGGCCCTACATTTTGAATGCCCATAAGAATCGAATGTTGTTTGCTGGTCGAGCAAGACTCAGATCACTTTTCACAGATTTGTCCACTAATCTCAGCTGCAGAATTTCTCTGAACACCAGAGTTAAGAATTTGGAAGCAGTTCTAGAGCCTGCTCTTACCTTCCAGTTTAATATCAAGTATATTGGAAAAAAACTGCCTTCCTTCACTTATGTAACTTAGCCAAAATACAACACTGAAATCTTTGTATGTGGTTTAGTAACATCCACATCAACAACCACAACACAGTTTTCTCTGGCCTACCCATGACAGTAGCAAAAGGTCTTAATTTCGTCCAAAACAAACCTGCCAGAGTTCTCTAAAGATCTAAGAAGCTTAATCATATAAAACTTGTCCTGATGTCTTTTTATTTGCTACCAATACAAGTGAGAGCCGATTTTAAGAGCCTCCTTCTCACTTATATGGCTATAAATGGAATGGCCTTCAGATATATTCAGCCCTAATACTCTGTAGACTCCTTCATCATGTCCTTTACGGTGTATTACTATTTAATTTTCCTTTGAATTAACGAAAAATCTTTTGGGAGTGGAGCCTTTTCCTGCAAGCTCCCATCCTTCAGAATAAACTTCCACTGAACTTTTGCGAGGAAAGCTCTGTTGGGATTTTCAAATCCAGCCCGAAAACACATCACTTTGCTGTCTGCTATGTACTTTTCTGATTGAACTGACTGTGAAGTCAAACCATTGACTGCTTTTCTCTTTGTCAAATAGTTCAGTTCTGTTCTAGTTATAAAATCTTTATATTTACACCCCAAACTTCAATCTGCTGTATATTAAGATTATTGCTAGTGTGTGTGTGGAGTGCCCATGTGTATATTTACATTTACTTTAACTGCAAAGAGCGCAGACTCTGGGTTGAAGCAAACTGAAGTTCTGTTCAGTCTATTCCTCATTTCTACTTTAATACAGGAGAACATATTTGTACAAGCTTCTTTTTATCTGAGCATGAAAATAAAACACATCTAAATAAATATGTATAAAACAAATTTGAGTAAGCCACATTGACAATTCCTATATTAATGCTAAGTGAGTACCTGGTTGAGCAAGTCCAACCCATTAGTAGAGCTAGTATGGTTACCATTAACCCTTAACTCTTGACCTCTGACACCTGACAGTCAGACTTCAATATTATAATAACCAAGCCAGACACAGGTGTGTGTGGCAGTGCGGTCTCTAAACCAGACTTAATACTGGGGTGATGTGCTGCCCTGTGGTTCCTTTTCAAACCATTGCTACCATTCAGGCAATGCACTAAGCTATCTCGTCCAAGATTCCAACCATCCTCCAGCCAGTCGATCTGCTTCCCTCATTAGCGACTCAAGCTGCAACCCCAACCCAATGAGGAGGACAGATTCCCTTGAGAGCCAGAGCCATGACTCTGTGGTAACGCATGTGGCACACCTGCTGCGCATATTCCAATGGAAACAAGCCAAAGAAGTTCAATATCAATGTGACCTCTCCTGTTCTCTGTGGCCAGAGTAAAGCCTCAACTACTGCTGTCCAAGAATGTGACGGCTGAGACTAAATCAAGATGCAAAGGCACGAATGCTTTCAAGTTTGCAAACGCTATTTCTGTGTCTCTATTTATGTCATTTGGCCTTTTTCCCTTGAGTATCTGTCATCCTCATCTCTCTTTTCTTCCTCTCTATCAGTGCCTTACTGTAAACAGTGTTAAGAAGCATGACTCATACGGCTGTAATGTAATAGGAGGAGCTTTGCTAGAGGTCAAAATAATGACTGTAAAGCTTCAGAAAAGAGAGCAGCAAGTAAAGACCAGCTACACACAGGGGAATTCACAATCTGTTAAGATACTTATTTGACATGATTGTTATTAATTTCACAAACTAAATGAGCTGCATCAGAGGATGGGAAATCAATGGGAGGTTCCTGATTCCATGTTATTGGTTTTGTAATAGCCAGACGAATCATTTGTGGTGTCATATCTGTAAAAGCATTACTCATGGTTTTCCAAGAATGGTCCCTACCCGCAAAAATAAATGTAAGCACCCACAGATGAGCACACTGAAACACATGTGCACACCAGCACTCTAATGGGTCAGTGTTTTTACAGCTGGTACCAGACAAGAAGTCAGTGCAAACAGTGACATGGACCATCACTGAGTGTGTGTGTAGCCCGGGGTGTTACATGCACCCGTGCATAACACTCTCACACACAAAGGGATTTGTGTGATTAACCCTTATTATCCACTGAAATTATATGACTTATTGTCTTAACTGTTTAAACAGGGGCTTGTTAACAGTGTTCACAAGGGTAACCTAAATAATCTATAAGGTTATTTAAGCAAAATATAGGCTAGTTAATACCTGGGCAAATCTGCAGCATGCCTAACACTCAAGCATGGACTTCAGGTTATTTCACCATAATGTCCTCATATATTTTCCAAAACTGTATTTGATCCTGCTCCAGATTTGTGGAACAGGGAGTGTATTTTCAGAGTGCTGGTTTCCCCATCTGTGTGACCACAGTGCTGGGCTGCTCTCCCTGCCTCTTTCTGCCCACTGTTCCCACGCCTCTTTCTGGGCTAAATACATATTTAGGGAAATACTGAGTAGCAAATCATATGCTCTGTCAGTGCACCCCAAACCCATTACTAGCAGCCTTTTTACTACCTTTACAGAGCTGCAGCACAAAAACTGAATTTTGCTTTGTGTTAGCACCAGATCAGATCTACCGTTATCTATCCAAGTACATTATTTTGAGCATGAATGCTCTCTTTGACCAAGTTTTTGCAATAATTATTCACAGTCAAGCCATAGAGAAGCCCTTTGCAACCACAGTACTGGTGCTGATAGTGTTACCAGCCATGCTCAAGAACTAATGACTCTCTAGTCCATAGTTTGGATATCTAACTAATGGGCTAGTGCTACAACAGCCTCTGGAAAACAACTACAAAGTCTGAGAACAGTAAAAATAAAAAGTCCCCTGAACACTTGAATGAAGTTACACTTGGAAAACTGTCCTGCCAGCCAGACCAAAGTTTAACAGGCATCTGTGTGCCAGTCATAAAGATCAATGATTTCATAGCCACTTCCACTGTCCATTAGTGAAGCTACTACTCTGCACTTTAAAATGCCCTACAGTACCATCAATACAAATTATACCAGGAAGGGTTCACTCATGCTATTTCCTTGTGAGCAGAAATGAATGGCAAATGGATTCCTCTGTATAGTGGTATTGTGCATATAGTTCAACCAGTGCTGTGGAGCCATTTGAACACATGCAGGCTAAATTGGTTTCAGGGTCTGTGTGCTTGTGAGTGTGCACAAGCCAGTGTGTGCACGAGTAATGAATAAGATCCTGGCACATCACAACTGGGTTCCTCTAATGCACTCCCTGTAGACCAGAAGAAATAAACAGATAAAGATGAAGTGGACGTGAATGCAATGGCAAAGTTAGAAAAAAAAAGAGAGAGAGCCAAAAGCGAGACCGAGCATGAGAGGGCAAGAGGAGAGGAGGGAGGGAGTTTTCAGTTTTGTTATTGGAGCCGTAGAAGTCATTTCTGACTTAAAGAGTTCCAGATGTGGGTCAGCCCCTGAGAAAGAGAAAGAGTTAGAAGGACGAAGAGAAATCAAGTGAGAGGGAGGAGTTCTATCAGACTGTGCCATTCCATATGATCAGTAGTCTACCCTACCATTCTGGTTAGAGATGGGAAAAGGGACTGTTGCTTTTTGCTGGAAGGTGGGGGCATTGGCAGTAGGGGGTTGCTAAAAGCCACTTTCAGGGTGTGGGGAGTCAGGTGGTAAGGTGGTAGAGGGGTATGTGGCTTCCCCAGCCCAGTCTTGGGCCTATAAAAAGCTAGGGTGGTCAGAATAATAGTCTGTTGTTATTACACACACCACACACACTGGTCTTTCTGAAAAACCAATGACTGAACTCACCAAAATAGGCCAGTCGAAACCCAACCAAAAGACATCTGGTTAAATACTGGGACAAAAGCTGCTCTTTAACTTATTTTGCAATCAAATAGGTCCAACTCAAATATATTGCCAGATAACAGGCAAATCCGGTGCATTGCACTCAGTTGTTTTTAATCACTTGTAGGCTGAAATGGAGTGGACATGATGATAAAACCAGTAGAAGCTGCACAGAATCTGAAATGCTAAGGTATCAGTGAGTAAGTGTGTGCATGCATGTGGGCAAGTATTGTTTGTTAAATGCTGACTGATCTCAGACCTTTACAAAATTGTCAGCATTACAGCATTAGTCTCTTCTAAGTCATCTTTCTGGCACCTTAAAAACAGCTAAAATGAGAAAGGTTATGTCCAAGCAAGCTCACTCATTGTATTTTTTGTAGGGTGAACTACTATATTGCACTTCTTACTGGCCTCCCCGAAAGGACCATTGGACATTTGTAACTTATTCAAAACACTGCTGCTGCAACACTGACAGGCACTAAGGAAATCACATACAGTATCACTCTAATTCTAAGATCTTTGCACTGGCTTTCAGTTAAATATGGAACTGAAATAAAGGCCCTACTTATTCTCTACAAGTCTCTCAATGGTCAGGGCCCAAAATATATCAGAAATATGTTTACTGAGCACAAGCACGGAAGGCTTCTCAGATCTGCAGGGACTGGTCAGTTAGTGGTGCCCAGAGTTAAAACCAAACATAGTGAAATGGCTTTTAGCTGTAATACTGCCCACTGCTGGAATCTGCTCCCCTTGGAACTTAGACATGACCCTACTGTGGCTATAATTTTAAAACCAAGCTAAAGAGTGTGTTTAATTTCCCACCATTTTTAATTATTGTGCCACTTTTAGGTCATATAAATTCTGCTTTAAACTTGTCTGGACCTTTTGCTTTGTATTTTATCTCGTATTGTTTCCAATTGAATTTCAATAGCACTTGATTGCCGTTGCATGTCCAAACCCTGCCTTCTTCACATGCATGCCATACTTGCACAGAAAGGTGCTGCTGCATGATAACATCTTAACTCAGATCAGTAGTGAGCCTTCTAATTGCAGCCCTGTAATACTGGCTCTCTCCAGTTATTTTCTCTCTGTAGCACGCTCTCTGATTTGTGTATAATGTACACTGGTGTGTGTGTGCTTCTCCAGCATTTGTTTTCACTCCCTCTGTGTTGGGCTAAGCTGCACGATCACACAACAAAAGGCCATTGTGCTGCAGTAAAAAGCTCTGCTCCAGGGAGCTGGTAGTGGGCCACAAACAAAGGCTGGTTACATTGTCCCAACACAAGCTCATGAATCAACTCAACACTGGGCTGCCAAAAGAGTCATGGAAAGAGCTCTGTGAGTATACTAGGGTTTGACAAAGAGGGCAGAGAAAAAGAGTTTGATTGAGGAGGGATGTGAGGGAGGAGGAAACAAATGGACAGGGAGCAGGATGCACAGCTGGAGCTGGAAGAGTGGGGAGGCAGAGAGATGTAAGATATGTGCGGATGGTGGTGGGCGAAAGGGATCAGTCCAACAGGAGGAGAGGAGCACAGGATGAGGAAATGGAAGAAAAAGAGGATTGTAAAGGAGTGCAGCCAACACAGCAAGAGGCTGAGAGGTGAAGTCAGAGTAAACACAGAGCAGTGTCAACAGACAAGCCTCCTGCCTGGCCTCTAAAGATTCTCTGCAGCCCAAATCACAACAGCAGAACATGAGTGACACGTGAGCACTCAATCTTGCAACTGACCTATGAGAGTGAAGAATTTAACATCAAATTTCGCTGCACAACACAGAATCCAGCAGTAATTTCTCCTTGTGTGACCTTGGTCAGAGAGAAAATACTTTCTTTGTTCGTATCAGATGAGTATGCACTGTTATTTTCCTAATTCTGACAAGTCAAATCAGCAACAAATCCATCTAATGCTCATGCACAAAGAGCTGCTATTGTATCCAGCAGCAGGCCGCAGTTCACCTTTTCCGCACATGGACTGTGAGAGAGTGGAAAGTTGTGACCAGCACTCAGGAAGGAGAGTGTGTGACAGAAAAAAAAAGTTTGGGGTGAAATCTGACATGCATTACCACATAGCAAAACATTCACTTAAGCCTGTCATGCGTCAATTTACCCACAAGAACAACCAGACATTATGTAGATGTAAGTGCACATGAGGGGAGACTTTATAATATATTTACCATTGGCGTTCTTCCCACAGATCAGGTGCTCGTAGTGTTGCAGGACTCCCCACAGCTCCGCGTCATTGTTCACCACCCCCTCCAGGGCCTCTGCACTCACCGGGGCGCACCCTGACCCCGAATCCGGCCCTGAATGACCCCTCTCGGCCATCAGCACCCGGGCTCCTATCTCCTCCACCAGAGCTTCCATGCATGCAGTCAGGCATATCGCTGCGTACTCGTGGATGCGCACGGAGATGCGAGTGTCCACCATCCAGCGGAAGAAGCGTCCCACGGAGAAGGAGAGGCCGCAGCGGGCGGACTTGCCCTTCCTCAGCAGCTCCCCGGCGCTCATACTGTACATGGAGATTGCCTTGACCGTAGCACAGACGCAGTGGTCGGCCAGAGCCCAGCTGAGCACCAGCCTCATGGCGCTCTGCACCTCGAAGCGTGTGCAGCGGCAGTGCATGACACTGAGCCGCTGAGCCTCTCTGGAGATGCGGATCAGAGCCCTGCGGAGGAGAGCGGACAGCCGCCTCACCGCCTCCGGGGAGAACACAGGTGGAGGCCCCCACTTCACGCTCCCACTCTCGGCCACTTTGCGCAGGATCTTGGCCACCTCCTCCTCAGTCCAGGGGAACTCTTCCAGGTCAGGTAAGCGGGGGCACTTGGAGAAGATGTCCTCCGGGTCCTCGGGCAGGACAGTGTTGACCGTGTCCCAGCTGTTGTTTCTGCTGTTCATGGAGCCGGAGTAGTACCACCAGTTCCCCCGGTGAGGGGCCGTCATGAAGGCCTGCGAGTTGGACTTGGAGGAGGACAGGCTGAGGGATTTGCAGGAGTCCCCCGCCCCGTAGCCGGAGTCCAGCGTCAGGTCCTCCAGGGTTTTCATGTGGACATTGCTCAGACCAGCCATTATTGTCCAACTGGCTGCTTCGGGGAAACTTTAAAGTTCGGCAAACCTGGTCAGCGGTTTACCTGAAAGTCAATTAAGCCGCCGTCGTGACTCCCCGTCGAGCTGGATGAACTGGTTACGCTGCGCAGCACTTGTCTGACATGCTGCCGAGTGGAGTTCAGCGAAATACTACAACTGTACAAGCAGATAAAATCTCACTAGACAAAATGTAACATGAACCCACTTTGTTTTCTAGTTAGCAAACAGGAAACTCAGGAAGCTTGAACTCGCACCCGGCTCACCTTTCCTCCGACCAGCACCGGGATTTAAACTTCCCTCCAGCAACCAAAAGTCTTTTAAAACTCGACGAAATCTTTCCCCTCTCTCTGAGTACAGCCACTTATAAAACAAGCTCCATGTAGCCGCCTCGCAGAGCAAAATGGTTGTTGTTTTCTTTCAATTTCGGTTCAAACGGTGGAAAAAGTCCGAAGTTACTTCATCTCTCTCCTCTCACGTCGCCTCTTCTTGAGCAGCCTGCCGGGAGACACTCAGCTACAGATGTGCGGGGGGGAGGGACCTCTGCCGAATGACAACACGGAAGCGATTCGAGAACCTATCAGAAGACGACCGACTTTTGCATCAGCCAATCAGAGCACAGCCCAAAGCTTTCCTAACTTGGAGAGTAAAGTAAACTTTGTTGTGCCTCAAATGAGCATCAAACAAAGTCCCTTAACATGTGTGACCTACATAAGGCTTCATATCTCCAGCTGTTTTGTGATTTGCAATTACAATTATTACCATTTTATCATAATTTGATATTAAATGTAAAGTCTAATATAATCAACAGCAAACATATGTTTGCTAAATAATCCACAAATTCATTGCTAGTTCTCCATCAGGGATTTGGAGCTGGGAAAATTCCTCTGCTTAGTTACCCGAACCAAAATGCAAATCAGTCAGACACAACATATCTGCTCACGTTTACTCACTGGAACTTGGCTCGCTGCCTGCAC
>OMNN01031083.1:0-15886 GCA_900302755.1 Chromis chromis | reverse complement strand
GGTAACTAAGCAGAGGAATTTTCCCAGCTCCAAATCCCTGATGGAGAACTAGCAATGAATTTGTGGATTATTTAGCAAACATATGTTTGCTAAATAATCCACAAATTCATTGCTAGTTCTCCATCAGGGATTTGGAGCTGGGAAAATTCCTCTGCTTAGTTACCCGAACCAAAATGCAAATCAGTCAGACACAACATATCTGCTCACGTTTACTCACTGGAACTTGGCTCGCTGCCTGCACATTAGCTAATCTCACCTGCAGCCTGTAACAGAAACTGGCTCTGCAGAGCCGTTTGCAATGATTTAAGAGGTGGAGCAGTGTTTGCTTTGATTCGAGGAGGCTTAGGGTTTTCCATTGAAAGTGCCTGTTAAGAGCTTACTCTAAATTTACCAAGAAAACACAAGTGTTGAAATGGCTTACATTAAAATAAATAAAAGCTTTTCTTCCATTTTAAAATTCTTTTTCAGCTGAGAAATGGTGTGCTGGTTAACTAGTCAGCTACATTCAGTACCAGGTTGGCAGAGGTTATCAGAGGTAATGCTGAAAAAGTGGCAGCTCTTGCTTTTAAAAAAACAAAGTCTGGGAAAATGCTCTTGCGAAATGTAACAGTTTGAATCATCATGCAGCTCTGTTGGTAATTCATGGTTAAGTGCCGTAACATGCTTGAGGTGAAATAAAGTAAACATGTTGAAGAGGCCTGTGACTACCTGCTTCTCATCACTCTGCACTCACATAGACAAGTAGGGTGTGTCTCCACAAGAAGCAAAGTCCAACTCCGTTACATAATGGATTCAGGGCCGAACATTCACTCCCCATACCTGCGAGGCTGCAGCATTTAATGTAAGTGGCTGTGATGAATGTTTTCTTGCATGTATACAGACGTTACAGGACAAGCTACGTATGTATTCAAAGTGGAAAAACTGACTCATAGACGCAGGTTCATGAATCACTCAGTCAGGGGAGTAGGGAGTCAACCTTTCAGTCCGGTTAACCTCCCCCTGTTAGTCAAAGCAGAAGACATGCAGCTTGTATGCAGGGGGGATCACAGGAGGTTAGCGCTTGCCTCATGCGGACCTCATGTAGCCGTGGTGTGGACTCTATTACCTCATGGCCTCGCTGTGTGTGTGCGAGGCAGGCGTGAAGCCAGCCCACCACTCAGAACAAAGTCGCACACTTGGGGGCGACCAACAACTCTGCAAATGTGGTCCAAAAACACGTCAGCTCTGTTGGAAATGTAAAATGTTAGTTTCATAATGTTTGCTTTCCTCCCAGCATTACTCATAAAACACAATGAATGTGATGTTAGAGGAATTGAACTCATAATGGGTAAATAGATGTCAGCAGCTGGGAGAAAACAGAGCAAGGGTTTTAACAAGATATTAAATTTACTTGTTTAGTTTTTGTAGCTGCAAATAAAAGTGCACTAGAGACTGCCTAAATCTTGTGAAAACATACCTTAAGTAGTTTTGCAGTATAGTTTGAATATGTCCTAATTCAGCTAAGTATTCTGCAGTATATCTATAAAAAAGACCTCAAGAATTAGGTTTCGACAGGTTGACAGAAAGTTTTGAGTCACACATTTCTGGTAGGCTGTGCAGTGAATTCAACGGAATTTATAGAAACCTATTCAGGTTGTTCTTGCATATATAAGCTTTATGAAGTCACCTGGTTTCCATAATCAGATTTATATGTGGTTAGGAACAGTTGAATCGTTTGCACATAGAGGAAGTAATCCAAGACACCGTGTAAGTGTTTGTTATGTCTGTGAATGTTCTCATTCAGTCATTCTGGGCAATTCAATTGAAGGCAACTGGACTCAGTAATATGTCTATGAAGATGTTTCGCCTCTCACCCGAGTGGCACCATCAGTTCATGCGTGTCAAGACTATACTGGGTGGAACTGACTCGCTGGTGGAAAACCCAGGTATTTAACCTCTGTGGAGGTGTTTGCAAAGACCAGTGGTGACAAAAAAAAGTGTTTGTTATGTGTGTGCATGTGTAGGAGGGAGATTTTGAAAACTTTTTTAAAGTGTCTACTCATTTATATCATGTTTTCTTGTATGCGGCATCAACCCACTCCTGCACAAAATATGTATTTAATTTCTTAATTTCAATGTGTTTCAAGCCATCTAACCAGTGCACCTCTGCAGGTACATGTGCTTATGTGCGTGGAGCTCCACCATGTGGTCATAAAGGGAATGGAGTTTGTATACTCCATTAGTTTTTTTTGCAGTATTTTGACAAATGAATAACAAAGAGACAACAATAAAAACAACAACAAAAAACACATTTAAAATATTATCCGGACGTAAGCATAAAATTTTATTTGCAAAAAACCAACAAATCAAAATAAAAGTACAATACATTCTTAAAACCTTTTCTCTACAAAACAATTTCACAGAAATTACCTTGGAATGTATATTCCTTTTTTTCATTTAGTTTCTTATATATATAGTCTTATATTTAATGTGTTTGCTGTATTTTTAAATAGTCCCATGTCAGTGTTAAATGGTGTACAGTATAGACCTTTTTTGTAGAGGCAAAAAAGGATCTTGGAGGGCATTTTGACAATCATGTAGTCAATAACAGATCATTAGCTCTCATCCATGTATACGTCCAGCCCAGAGCCCTCCAGCCACTCCCCATCAATATAAGTACCATGTTGCATAAACAGAGGCATTAGAAGCCTGGCCTCCAGCCAAAATAATGGGAGCAGGTGGGGTCCTGCTTGACTGCAGCTGCCACTGAGTCTCCATCACACCCTCTGTTCCCACTCAGTAGTCATTCTTAACATTTCTCCCTCCATGTCTGTCTCACCAGCAGTAGCTGAGCACTTCACATCATCAAAAATTTCCGCTCTACCCACACCTATCCTTCTCGCTTTTAACATCATACAACAAACACACTGACACGTCTGTAATTCATTAAATACGACCATATTTCCCTCTTTTTTTTTTTTTTTTTTTACAGTGTATCTAAATTTACAGTGACATTACAGCTTGCTGATAAATAACGTTGTATTTCTGTCTGTCCCCGCCCTCTTCAGTCATTAGAGTAGCTTAAAAACTGCCTGCAGCCAAACCCTGATAAAGGCACACATTTGTGAAACAGCCATGCCTTGCCACATTGTGTGCGACACATGAACTGGTCTCCCTTCTGTTAGAGCTTTATACGAGCTTAAGAGAAGAGTGTCGGTATTTTCAATAACTAAGCATTCCCTGTCTCTGTGGTGTTTTAGTATGAGGAAATAAAGGTTTCATTCCTCAAATCCAGTATTTGAAATGCAACAGCTCAGAAAGTGTTTAAACAAACGGTATAATAGCATTAAATCAAATGTCAGAAAGCTTTCCGTCGTCCTCTGCTCTCCTTCTGTTCCAGTTGACAGTAAGGTTTAAGATTCAAAGGGAATGGGTGATATTATCAGTAGAGTTTTAAGGTGTGAACAATTCACAAATAGCACCCCATTTGTTAGTGCATTCTTACTTAATCAGGACAGATGAAAAGCTCTTTTAAATAACTACCAGCAGAGCAAATTTAAGTTAATAAAACAAAATAATCAAGTCATAACTGATAGCTAGCATGAATATGAATGTAGTATGTTAAACTGACATCACATAACAATGTTTCAACAGATACAAAAACACACAGTAGTATGACACTGAAAAGGATACAGGCAATGAATCGAAGATAAAAGAGATACAGAAGGAGAGAGAGAGGGACAGAAAGAGATATAAATATGATGTAATCTGTATCTTTTTTGGGGAAAAAAGGCTTTTTTCTGATTAGAAAACTTTCATAATATCAGTTATAAGGAGAAGTTCAGCACCTCAGTCATTCTGGTAAATGATATCCAACAGGTAGTAATTGATGTATTTAGAAATACTGCTTTTACCAAACACAGAGTTCCTCTACTCGAGCTACGCCACCATGTCTGAAATCTATCTGAATAACATTTTGACACACATTCTATTAGGCTCCCACGTGAGAGCGTGTTAGAAAAAAGATCTTAGGTTGTCTTCACATCTCCTTGTTAGAAAAAAGGTGCTTCCTGTCATCATAAGCACACACACACACACACACACACACACACACACACACACACACACACACACACACACACAGTCTCACACACAAGCGGCAACATACCCACGCACACTTATATATATATATATATTTACACATACCCACACATACAAACTCTCACACACACACACTCACAAAAACAGCTGCTTTCCAGTCTGTCTGAAAACATTGCACCAAAAAGGACAGAGAGAAGGAGAAACAAAAATATCTCTCTTCTCTCTGTACAGTAGTTCAGTCAGTGAGGCAAAGTGATGACTCAGGTCTGTCTGCGTAAAGAGAACACCTCCAAATTTCTGATTTGGACTCAGTTTCCTCATACAGACAAACACACATCAGGGCCCGATGGCGAAACACAGGTGTCCCTGAAAGGAGCCTGTTTCAAAAAAAGGCAGAGTTCAGGCAGTGAGTGAGCTCCTACAGGTCTCTCTCTCACACACACAGTGGATCTGCAGGTAGGTTTAGGATCCTTCCACCAACAGGGGGCGCTATCCCTTGGGAGTTTTCTTGTTTTGGGCATTCCACATGCCTCTTTTGGAGTGGTAGTAATGAAAGAAGTTCCTCAAGCGTAGTCTTTCTACTTCCAAACCATTCTGCAGAACCCTACAAAGGTGGGATTGAGAAACAGTGGGTTAAATGTAGGTTTATATTTGGATAATTTCTAAATAAACAGATAGTTTTGGTTTTATTTTAGAGAAACCAGGTGTAGAAAATGTCAGGACTGAGAATTTAAAATGCAAGAAATGAATTTTGAGCTTTTTTTTTTTATTAAAGATTATATTGTAATGTTACCTGTCCAGCAGCTCCCAATCTTCTCCCCCCCAGCGATCTTTGAATTCCTCTGTGTTCATCCCCCCAATCTTATCAAAATCGGACTTGTAGATTCCAAAAAGGCCAAAGCCGTTAACTTCCCAGTAACCTGTGAAACCAAAATAAAAAAGAGAGAGAACTTTGAGCCCCATTTCACCGTGTTGCATCAGCGCTATGATAAAAAGAGAGCTTGATGCCTCCACAAGTATGTGCTTCTAATGCAAGTGTAGTTATGATATATGTAAAATAGAAAACCTGCATTATGAATTCAAAGCAGATGTCTGAGTCAAACTAAAAACTTTGTTGAAAGTTAAAAAGGAAAAAAATAACTATGTTAATATGAGCACAGATGTGTGTGTGTGTTACCATCAGGCTCCCGTGGTGAACTCCCGCAGCCGAGTCTCATGACGATGGGAGCAAAAGCAAGGCGTCCTTCTACACAGTGCTTTCTGATGCTTTCCAAGATGTTGAAAGGGAAGTGGATGTGCAGGTCACACAGGAACACGATGCTGTGACTATCCTGTCAAAAAAATGCACAAAAAAAAACCAACCAAAACGTTCAGATACAGGTTCCTTGATCTAAATAATCTCTAAATCTTTCCTTTGTCTGAGAAAAAGAAGATTGTGCGCAGTGGAGCTCATACAAGTATCTGCAAATGCAAGCGGATGTTCACATGAACCTAATGTGGGATTTTAGGATTAAAGAGAGTGGAGACGTCTGGGCTCAGCATCAGCGGCTTGTCTTCACTTCAAGAGCCCGCGGGTCATTTAGACATGAGTGACAGCCCTGTCATCCCATCGTGACAGCACTGACACTCAACTGACGGATCAACGTCTGTCCAAATTTCCAGCTGCTCCAAGCTCCCGTAGGTGGATGCGCATGCGGGTGTGATAGAAAGACAGGCGGAGAACAGCATAAGGGCACATGCACAAAAATAACCTGTGAAAGGGACCGAATGTGACAGCTATGGCGCACGAATGACAGAAGAAATGCAGCTATCCGTCTAAGCAACTCCCCGTCATCCACATCTGGGCTCTGTGGGAGAGGCTCCAAGATAAAGGCTAGCAGTGATGTATTCATTATGCATGAGTGTTCTTTCTGTCTGTCCATCAGCCAGTAAAAGGTCATGTGGTCAGTGTGAGCGTCTGACCTTCAGTGAGTGGCTTTTTTCCCTGCCAGCTCGCATATTGTTGCCTTCCCTCTGTGTGTGTTTGCTTTGCTAACCTCGATAGTGTCCACTCCAATCTGCAGTCCTGCTGAGCGCTCAAAGTTCCCTTCTCTCCTAAGATACTCATATCTGCCAACACAAATAGATTCATGAAATCACACAATATCCTTTAAAATATGTCATATTACATGGCTGCTTGTGTTGCGTGCACACACCTTGGCACACTGCTCTCCCTAAGCGCCTGCTCCACGTCCATGTCTTCACTCTCAAAGTCGACGATGATGATGCTGAAGTTGTCATCCTTTGTCTGCCGGTGAAGATTCTCCATGTCGGAGATGAACTGCTGCACCCAGCGAGCCTGGTTTTTCACTGATGACAGTAAGACCAAACAGAAGCAAGAGCAGCAAGTTAGGAAAACAACATTAAAAGAATGAAAGAAAAGACAATCCCTTTCTTTGTGTTTTCTTCCACGGATGACTGACCTGGCACCACAAAGTGCACCATGACATCCCTCCTCCACTGCAGCATGACTGGCTGGCAGAGCAGAGGCTTGGCATAGGCAGTGCTCCAGGGCGTTGCTCCCGGCCGGATGGGGGACCTTGTAGAAGGAGGTGGCGGTGGTGTGGTGACGGCGGCTGTGGCAGAGGAAGGTGCCGAAGCCGGTGCCGACGCTGGGGCAGAGTCAGTATTCTCTAGACTTTCCTCTCCTTGCCTGCCGCGGTGAAGCAGCAGGTAAATGTATTCCGACAGACGCACCACGCTGCGGCCCCTCTCCATTAGCTCCAGCTCCACAAGGTAGCGGTTCCCTCTCGCCGAGTCGCGCCGCTTCTCCACATTGATGATTCGCAGCAGGGTGTAGATCCTGGGGCAGAGATAAAGAACATCTTGAGAAAACACAGACAGGCTGCTAGTAAAAAACACTATTTCTTGCATCACTCTCACAACTGTGTTAATTGTCGTTTGTGCATGGGTAGTCCACTTCAAAAAAAATGTAGGCAAAGAAGAAAGGAGCACAATGAAAACAGAGAGAAGCCACCTCATGCAAGTAACATCAAGGTTTGTAAGCACTACGGCGGAAAATGGTAATCAGCACGCTGAGGTCTGCTAACAAGACGTCAAAGCACCGGGGCATGACCAACATGCTCTAAGTAAAATTACTTTGATCTTCACATAATGGTTAACATAAAAACCACATTTGAACACACAAGGCTGCAGGGAAGGCCTCTTTGTCTCACATTATTCTCACTCGCTCTACTTTATGCTCACCCTCCATTGCGTTCATTGAGCTTCTCCATGTACTGCGCCAGCACGTCCACCACCTCGCTCTCTGCCAGCTGCAGGTTGCCAGACACATTGCAGCGCAGGTCATTCCAGTCAGAGCGCAGCAGCTCAAAGTCCATCGGATTGACTGAGAAGGTCCTCTGCCAGTTGATGCTCTCCTCCGCCCAGCCCGGCCGAGCCTCGACCTCCTCGTAGCTGTAGTCCGATATTTCACCCTCCTCTGGTTCCGGCTCGGGGTCGGGGTCGGGATTAGAGTGGTTTGTATCTTGGTCGATGTCGGCTGGGTTGGGTTCTGGGTCTGGCTGCTGCTGGGACTCTGTAATCTCTGAGGTCCTGAGGTAAGACGTGACCCGGGATTGACCTGGGATTGTGTTTTCTGTGGAGTTTAACCTTGGCGGGGTAACTGGAGGAGGAGGGGGATCTTGATGGTTGGACAGTCGGATTAGGACTTCTCCTTTGCTGGGTACATCCGTCGTGACGGCAGTCTTTAAATCCCGGGGCTCGCTTTTCCTCTTGCTTTTCTCTAGGTGTTTTGCCCCTATTGTCTTGCTTGAAGACTTCTGTACACTTTCATTATGTATGTTGATACTTCCATTGTGAGGAGATGACTTGCCTTCTTTTGTAGGGGGGTTGGGCCAGAGCTGAGGGGCACTTATCAGGCTCCTTCCTCCTGTTACACCTCCCCCACCATGTCCTTTGGCACCCAGGTTGACCAGCCTAGTGGTCTTCCCAGTTTGGTACAAAAACACCCCTGGGAAAACCTCTCTAGGGTGGCGAGACATCCTCTCCTCCCTCCTCTCTCGCCGCTGCTCCCTCTCCCTCTCCTTCTCCCGCTCCCTGGCAGGTCTCGGTCTGGTGATGTAGATCTTGTTCTCTTCTTTCTTCTCCTTCTTGTTTCCAGCAGGCTTATTATTATCGTGGAGGTTGTTGCTATGGGCGGAGTTGCTGAGGATCTGCCTGGCTCTGCTCGCAAGGGCAGAGAGGGAGGACTTTTGGGGGAAAAGAAGCGAAGACTTGCTGAGTTTAGGTCGCGCCTCAGCTCCTTTCTCCCCTCCTGCACCACCTGTTCCTCCGCCTTTCCTGGCAGGATCCAGCTCTGCAGGATCAGAGTGGATCCAGGAAAGAGAGCGACCCCTAACCACGCTGTCCACATCAGGCTGATGAACCCTAGGTTGGGCCTCTTTAACGTCCATCCTGGTGTCCTGTTTTATACTCCCCTTGGTATGATCTCTTCCCCAGTCCAGATCCCTACCCATCTGTCGATCGCTGTGAGGAAAGTGTCTCCTTTCTCTGCGGTGTATGATGCTATTGACCGCTCCCTCCTCTTCTTCATTGGGGTCTTCCTCTTCTTCCTCCTCCTCTTTGCCAGCTTGTGTGGGACCCGGCTTTGAGTGGTGATGGGAGGGGTTTGATGTGTGGCTAGTCTGGCTGGGATGAGATGGCTTTTTGGGCGACTGTGTGCCAATGATCTCTGCTTCATCCTCTGTATCGACCACCTCCTCTTCCTCTAGGAAATCTGAAGACATGAAGGAGACTCCAAGTTGAATGAGCATACATTTGTGCATATATCTACATATGTGAGTGTCTAAGTGCTCAGTGAGTGTGTGTTTGCTCATTATTAGTTACCATCTGGGTTGGGGAAGAAGAACGGTCTGTCATCTTCTTCCTCATCCATCTTCATATATTTGTAGAAACCAAACCTGGCAGAGAAAACAAGAGGCAACACACACACACGACCACATGTATTAGCAGCAGGTTGAAGTTTCAATGTGCCTCGCGGCATAATAAACTTAATCTCTTAGCAAGAGGTCGCACGCATGAATCACTGCCATCAAATTCACAGACACTGGGCCACTTATTCTGCATAATCAGTGTACTCGCACATATATACAAGACAGAGACAAATGCTCCCTTGGCTCTCTGAGAGATAAACGAAACAGTGCCCTTACTTCTCTAAGTAGATAGGCGACTCTCTGTAGAAACACTTGTTCTCTCGCTCCATGTGGGTGAGACGTGTGAAGTCATTGGGGTAGACAAAAGACAGATAGACCTGAAAAAAGGCAAATGTCAGTCAAAAATGCAATGACACCACAAACACAAACAGAAGAAGCTAATTTCCATTTGTCACTATTCTGTAAGGTTTAGATTAACATCAGTGTTTTATGAAAAACAGCCGCTCTACATAATGCTGTATTTTGTTAAGGGGATTCCTGTCAAATCTAAAATGGATTTTCTGTCTAACTTGTGGCTCACATTTCCAGTTCATTTGCAGCTGCTGCAGTAACTTGTGTTGCCCTAAAGGGGGGAGCAGCGCTCAACACTACCCGCAACCTCCTTCCTCTGAGCTTTGTTTGATACAAAGGGAGAGACATGCAGTGGTAATGTTCAGACCAGCATGGATTTAGCTTCTCTTGTTCAGTCTACTTGATCTGAATATTACTCTGAGTCTGTAATGAGCTGCTTTTTAGGAGGTTAAAAGGGATGCACTTGTAATGACCCTGCAGGTCCAATTTAGGCAAGAGTATGCAATTAAAATGCACACTGTCTCACACAAACCGATTCAGAGAAAAACATCAGTCTTTTGTGACCAGGAGGAAGGTGACCAGGAGGAAGGTTACTTACAAACTGCAGGCCCTGGTATCTGGCGATAGGAAAATCTTTGACTACGTAGGTTGGAGAGTAAAGACAGGCTGGAAGAACGTTTTCCAGGTGAGAGGGGTCAATCATTGGCGCTGAAGGGA
Organism: Chromis chromis; assembly: GCA_900302755.1. Classification (NCBI taxonomy): domain Eukaryota; kingdom Metazoa; phylum Chordata; class Actinopteri; family Pomacentridae; genus Chromis; species Chromis chromis. The sequence continues at coordinate 5,804 of OMNN01031083.1, read as the reverse complement.
GAGACAGACAGAGAAGGAAGGGGAGGTAAATATTTGACACCTCGGCCAAACAAATATGTGTATTGGATTCTGTCTAAAACAAACACAGGAGTCAGAAAGGTGAGAGATGAGCAGGGCAATGACAGAAAAAAGGAGGAAAACACACCAAAAAAGGAACACAGCCAGCCAGACGAAATGACAGCCTGAATACAGCTAATATGTGAGCCGCAGAGACTGTGAGCCAGACAGTCCATCAGGCAGTTAGAGAAAACAACAGGTCAGAAAATCAGGATGGGGACAGGAAAAAAAAAAAAAAAAAAAGCACGAAATGATGAGTGGCAGATTTACTGCTGTAGAAGGTGTCCCTGGGATCCGGCTTCAGCATATCGGCTCCGTGCAGCACGACGCTGCCTCCCTCCAGACCGTGGGGCTGAGACTCCTCTGGGAGACGGATGTGACTGGCCAAGGTCTGTGGGATGTGGTCCACACTGTTCATCTTCAGATTGGACTCATCTGAAAGGGGAAAAAATGTAATAGAGAGGTATAGAGCTAAAGGCAGACATGATGTAAAAAAAGGAAGATCCATCGCTGCATTTACTGTTTTGATGCTCTTAACTGACAAATTTGATGTTTACTGTTGGAAAGAAAATGTTATCTGTGCCGCAATTATCGTAAATCTTCGCCATCCATGAAAAGGACGGGTAGAAAAAAAGGCAATGAGAGAGGCAGAGGAGGAAGGAAGGAATGAAAGGAAGCAGCGGAAGAGGAGGAGAAAAGCAACAAAAGCTCAAGAGAGAGGTTCCAAAAAAAAGTTGGAAGTAAACAAAAACAGAACAGAGCGGAGTCATAATTATACCAATCGATAGCGGGGAAGGAGGAGAGAGCACGTGTGATTAATGGCATGTCAGGAGCAAGGCCTGATCGGAGAAATGCTTTATAATTAACAGGGTGGTCAGCATCATTTCTACTCTCCAGAGGGTGGAGTGTGCACAGTCACTGTGTGTGTGTGCATCTTGTACACAGCATTTTCAAACTTCCTTTTTTCTAACAATGAGACATCTGTTGATCACACTCCTGGTTTCCACTACACGCAAGCTTTGCCAAGACTAACTAATTATCTACATTACTGAGATCCTCAAAACAAGGCCACAGACAAACAAAACAATGGAGCTCCCTTTGCTTTCTTTTGATAAATTTGCATTGTGCTTCACATATTATATATCCGGGTTAGCATAAAAACTACAGCATGAATTTACGCATAGCACAGATATTGAGCTGGAGCCTCCCCACGGGGTAATACCATACTAGCATGGATACTGTTTATTGTTTTGTGCTTATTTGTATTCCTTGTCTGCGCAGTAAATGTCAGAGATTATGTGGCTGTGATTGTGTAACTTCACACATTAACGGCTGACATCGAGGTTGCAGGTTTATGCGTTTTCACTGGTAAATGGAGAAAAACAATAAAATATACAGGGTTATTATGCTAATAAAGAACTGTATATGGCTTGCACATACGAGAATTTATTTAAAAACTGTGGTGAACTGTTCTGCTAATTAAGTGACTACTATGCTGATAACAATGGTAAATTAAACTTAAGAAATAAAAGAAGGTGAGGAGGAGAAGAAGAAAAAGGTAAATGGAGAAGAAGGAGGATGAAAAGGACAAGTAGAAGTAGAAGAAGGAGAAGGAGAAGAAGAACAAGGAGAAGAAGGACAAGTAGAAGGGGAAGGAGAACAAGGAGAAGAAAATGCAGAAAAAGAAGGACAAGAAGGAGAAGAAGCAGAATAATGAGATGAAGAAGATGAAGGAGGAGAACAAGCACAATTACAAGAAAAATAAAACCATTCAGAAGAGCATTCTGTGAGTTTTCTGCTGAATATGAGCTGAGTTCGAGATTACATCTCAGGCTAACAAATGTCAAAATATATGTGGATGTACAGTCTTTGTACAACGTGACACTGGTTGCTGAGCCACCCATCTCTTAGCCTCCAGCTACAAGCCTGTAGAAGGGAAGTGCATGGAGCATGGGCATGATTTCACTAAGTCATGCCAAGAAATTATATGCTTCTTATCACAAATGCTGAAAAACACAATAATGTTAACTAAAAGCCAATAATTAAACAGAGCAACAGTGTGAACAAGTGTCCTGGAATACGTGAACAAATGTTTTTCTCAAATAGGAATGAATATCGAGTACTTTCCAGTGTGAGAGAATGGAGAAAACTAGCGAGGGAAATAACATGACATAAAGGGAGGAGAGGGGATGAATGGGTGGAGGGAGAGTGATGAGGAGATGGTGACCTCATATACTGTACATTCCCTCATTCTTCTCTGACATAACTTGTCATAAACAAGAAGGCAGGGTTTGGCACACATCCACAGAACACTGCAGCTTTGCCCAAGACGACAAGTTCACACATCATTTTCTATGCAGCTGGCATTCTCCCCTACTAACGATACTGAATCCTTGTGACACATTACTATTCTCGGAGCTATAGAGGTTAGACGTCTACTTGGGAGCTAGTGTTCTCATCTTTGCTATGAATGACACCTATAGATAAAAATAGAGCATCTATTAGATTCTGTATCCTCTATTTGGCCCCACACAGATACGATTTGCTGTGTGACATCTCAAGAAAGCCCTGTGCCCTATGAATAAAAGAAATAGAAGGGAAAATGCCAGTTTTAAGCCTTTCTCAAGTACTAGACAATACAATTTGTGAAGGACAAGACAGAAGCGCATCTTGGTTAAAAAATAAAAGTTGACTATGTGACATTAAATTACAGATAGTGTGGTGGAGACTACCAAATTTACTGAATTATTCCAAACTATTTTACACACTTGAGAGGAAGAAAAGAAGCAGTGTCAGTAATCCTCCGTCCACTTAAAGGTTAATCGAACACTACGAAGAAACCGAGTTGGTCTCGAGAGCAACTAAAATACATCAGCTTGAATCCAATTCTTTTACTGTGCCTGAAGAGCATCATAAGGCTTCCCAAAGTACGATTATCACCTGATTCTGATCTCCTGTCATGAGCTGCATCGCCACATCATGTGCGACCAGCCTCACAGGCTTTGTTTGTATCAAACCCCATGGAAATTAGTTTTAGGTGTATCTTGTGACTTGATAATTGTTGCCTGCAAAATGTCTTCTTGCAAACGTAATGACACCTAGACGGCTTACAAAAAAATCTCATCAAAACTGTTGTATCATGATTTTTAACCTTGTACGTATTTACCATCATGTCATTTAGCAGATGTGATTATATACAGCGATAAGACATAACATTATGACCAACTGCCTAATATTGTGTTGGTCCCCCTTATGTGGTCAAAAATGCTCCGAACCATTGGGCATGGACAAGAGGACCTCTCAGGGTGTCCTATGGGGTCTGGCACCAGGACGTTGGCAGTGGATCCTTTGGGTATTCTGGCTTGTGCAGTGGGGCCTCTGTCAATCAAACTTGTTCCACTGCATCCTGTTGATGCTTGATCAGAATGGGGTCTAGGAAGTTTTTGTCATATGGTGGGGTGCATTTTTGCAGCCAGACAAAAAGACATAATTTTCTATTAATGAAGTCCCATGTGTCCAATGCCTTACATACAAACATCACAAAACTACAAAGTACATTTTAAAATTCATTACTAAGTTTAGTTTATTTCCATGACAAGATGATAAAAAACTTTTCCATGTAGCACATGAGCATGAAGGGATGAGTAGTTCTTACCTGTGTACAGGGAGATGTAGGCCGAGTCTATCACTTCATATTTCAGTCCGGGGAGGAATGGACGCCACTGTGTATGAGAGAGAGCAGACAGTGGGAGAGAAAAAAAGGATTGAGCAAGAACAGAAAACTAAATGCCAACATGTGGAAAGTGTAAGCTGAGCAGAAATCGTCCATCACTCTTTGCTGGCTAAACTGTGACACTCTCCGTGTTATTGATCTCAGCGACATCACGGGATCGATCTGATGCTGGGTTTTTGTATAAACACACTTACCCGGAGAGAGAAGAGGAAACACAATGGCAAATGTGGAACATGAACGGAGCGAGAAATGCGATGCCATGAGGCAAACAAGACCGAATAAACAGAGAAAATAGACGGTGAACAATGCCAGAACACGGCCGTATGAATGGGATGGTGACGGGTAGGTGTGGAAAAATAAAATCTAGTAATGACCTGAAAGCAGAGAAACGTCGAGAGAGAAATAAAGAGAGGGAGAGAGGGAGAGGGAGAGAAACAAGCTGCAATTCTTTTAAATAGATTTCACAATTACCTCGTCACTTCTGGTTACTCAGGATATAATCACAGGAGACAGGTCATTTTCCAACCCTCGGCTTGAGAATACAAATATAAACACCCTCCTCAGGCTCATGCAAATGTGTGTACGCACATGTGTATGCATAACAAACAAACACAGCGTTTTGGATTCCATGGCACTTTGTCATAAATGCAGCTCAGACTGTAGCATCAATTTCTGACACAGAAAAAGCCACTTGTTTTGTACTATATCTATAGAGTATTCCCTGTGATTCGCACCCATGCTGACACACTGATACAGGAGCACACATTCCCACAGAAGTGCACATACATAAGAACAACAAACAAGGACACAGTGCAGCGTCATGCTGAGCAGCAGCGGGGAGCAGCTCCGCGGGCCACCAAAGGCTTCGGTATTGTGTCGTTATTTCAGGGTGATCGTCTTCAAGGTCAAACAAGAAGGCTGTCACAGAGAAACTCAAGGAAGGACAAAAAAAGTAAAGACTACATATGAGTTTAAAATGTTTAGTTTTACCAGAATGAAACAACAACTGTAGAGTAAAGTCTTTTTATCAGTGGTGGCAGTGTTGCACAAACAGCACCAGGATCCTGAACCTGACGCAGATAAAAGAAATTCAGCCAACATTTATTTTTAATATCGACGCCCATGCTTTTCCCACTGTAACAAGTGAAAATGATTTCACCAGCCTCCAAGCTCCCATAGGAAGAGGTGAGGATGCAGGAAGTGGGAAAGCCTTTCCACTGATCCTATGAGATGTTACTTGCGACAGAAGGACACTACAAACCACAAGTGAGCTCTCAGCCATTGGGAATTCTACTTGAATTTTAAAAACAACTAAATCTTGAACTTGGAAAAAGTGGTTTCACAAAACACACAGGAAAAACACACAAAAACTCCCATCTCAGGGTCTACTTTCTAGCCTTTTCTCTGAAGCTTTTGATCACATCTCTCAGTCTTCCTCTAGATCTCTTCACTGCAACACCATTTTGTTCCACTGTGGCTACAACTGTAATTGGTTAGCAGCACTTCTGCAATGTAAAATGAAAAAAGAGGACTCGTCTCCTGCAAAGAAATCCAACTCAAAGTGGCTCAGCTTTACAGCTCAAAGCCGCAAGCGGGGAATGTTTTTGTTAAATTTCAAATGAGAGTTGATGTGGAAATTTCTCTTGTTCGTCGTCTGGCCTCGTGTATTTTATGATGAATTTCTTCTTACCTGGTGCGTGCGCGTGTAATATATGCACATACACAAAGTATTTTTTGAGAGCGTGTGGATGTAAGCGTGCGCCTTCTACAAAACAGTGTGGACAGGAAGCTGCAGGAAGGAGCCGAGGCCTGCTCACTGGCCCTGCAAGTTCAACAGAGAGGAAAAAAAATCAATATCCAAGGGGAAATAATAAAAAGTACCAATTTCAGAGCAAAATGACAACAGGCAGCCAGCAGTGTTGTTTCATCAGGCCTGGACCACCTACTGACTTATGAAAGCTTGATATCATTTTCAATCAGCTGACCGAAAGTGGGTATTGGTCCCCCTCATTGT
>OMNN01031082.1:26124-40075 GCA_900302755.1 Chromis chromis | reverse complement strand
TCCTGGTGCCAGACCCCATAGGACACCCTGAGAGGTCTTCTTGTCCATGCCCAATGGTTCAGAGCATTTTTGACCACATAAGGGGGACCAACACAGTATTAGGCAGGTGGTCATAATGTTATGCCTGATCGAGGTATGTAGCAAAAACTCTGAAGTGTGTAAGTTCAAGTAAAGAAACAAAAAGTCCAATTCTTGTACTCGTTCACATACTTGGCCAATAAAGCTGATTCTGATAGAACACAGAGTTGTAGTCAAGCAAGTAGATAATGCTTAAAATTATAAAATGTGGATGTTTTACACACATCTGTGCACAGGCAGCACAAATCTATAAAATCATCAAAGTTTCAAGATGAATTACGGGCAAAAAAGTTTTACTGAACATTATGATGTAACAGGAAGTTGACCTTTAACATTCTGGATATGGAATGTCATCACTTCATCATTTTATCCTTTAAGGCCTGTATGAAAGAACTCCTTTGATGAAAATCAAATATTTTTTTCATCCTGTTTAAATGTCAAGACAGTATTTTTATATCATAGAAGACATATCATTAGTGAAATAAGCAGCACAAAGGAATTATGTTCATGGAAAGAAAGAAAAAAAGTTATGGCCAAAAATGTGTTTTGTGAGATCAAAGTAACCAAATTTCAAATCAAGTGATCATTAAGTTTAAGTCAATGTTTGTGCCAGATGTAATTCAGTCCCCCTCCGGCTTTCCTGACATATCACGTTCACCATGATGAGATGTACAGAAAACGCGGAAACACAATGTCTACAGTCACAGCTGCTGCCGGCACGGAGGCATAAAAAGCCTTTTGGGGTTCATTTATTTGGAGACAACAAAACAGTCACAACCTGCTCTCAGATATTAGAGCTGCCATTCTGGTTTTGTTTAGTTTTTCCGTTAATAAAGGAAGCTATAGTTCAATTAAATGAGCCAGAAGTTGTGTTAACATGTAAACTCTTTCATCAGATTATAATAATCCGATTAGAACGTGAAATCATGAAAATCTAAAAGTCAACAGAAAAAAGCTAAAGGCTGGTTTATTTCTAGCGACTGAAACGCATATTAATGTATGTTTCTACTGACAAGGATTCGCCTCACTATAAGGCCAAAGAATCCATACTGTCGTGAGGCTTTCTAGGATTAGCTAATGCTTACAGTCACTACCTCTGACTGTAAAATTACACTGTGGCAAAATATGGATTATGAAAAACTGTGCAATCCTCCCAAGCCAAGATAATAACAGTGACACGTTACATGTGAGCGATAAAATTAAATTAATGCAAAGCTTGAACATGCCTGCAGCTTTCCTGATGATTCAAAGTAAAGCTGAGTTGAGGAGAAAATTTCTGTTTCTCACCCAAGTATTGACTGTCAAGATAATACCACATGTATTACACAACAGTGAAAACATGACAACATTAAGGACTGGTTTTAAATGGCAGCTTTTCTGCGGTTTGTATGTGGAACAAAATGGAGAACCCAGGCTGTCAGTAGCTGGGACGCCGGAACATTATAACCACAGAACTCCACAGAGGCAGTAGCTCCTGGTACAACATCTGCTAGAGAGGGAAGACCCCTCTCCCTGAGACAGACTGCAGCCCTGAATTCCCTTCCTGACTGTACTCTCTCTCTATCTCACATCCTACGCGTAGCCTTGTTTCTGTCTGTTTTACATAAGGCTTGTGTTGCTCTTATGTAAGGCTGACTGAGTGTTGAGGTGTGCAGTGAAGGGAAGAAATGGCGCGGAACTTACTTAGCTAATTCCTGGAGGCCCTCCAGCAGACGCTGACTCGTCCTGCTCTCTTTAGCTCCCAGCGACGCCATGAGGAAGTGGAGGTCATTAAACAAGGTCACATGATCATCGGTATGAGGCTGCGTTACCTGGAGCAGCTCCTGCCAACGGTCCTTCACACACACTCCTGAAACATGCAGCACCGCAAACTCACAGGTATTGATTTAAGGCTGTAAAACATACTTTCTGAAATAGTAAGGTGATCAATTCATTTCTAAAATAGAGGCAAAGTTAAGACATGTGGTCCGAGGGTCTACTAATTACCCTCATTTTCAACACTGCATTTTGAGTTTCAGGTTAATGAAGTATGATAACTGAGATTATCTCGCCTCATTAGCAGTTTCGCGTGTCTTAAATTGTCTTAAATGAGATGTTACAGTTGCCCTTCAGCTCGTTAGCAACACATTAACAAATGTTGCAACATTTTCATCTGGGCAAATAGTGTGATTTTGAAAATTCTCTTCCAGAGCAAAGATGCACAACATTACTTGAACTGTACTCGAACTCTGAGTACAATCAGTGGCATTCAAGATGCTTTTCGAATTTCCAAAATATCTTAATATATACTGTATCTAATATATCTTACCTTCCATTTCCAGTCTGCAGAGCAATGAATTGGCATCCACAGTGTCCAACATGGATCCCGAGGCTTTACAACGTTTGAATACCTTCGGGAAATATGGCACATTTTCACTATTCATCTCAAACACTGAAAGATGTAACATGTAGCTGACACAAGACGACATTTTTCAAAGAAATTAAATTTTAAAAAAGGCGTGTGTGTTTTACGGGATTCCCCCGATGTAAGCGGTTAAACATTCATGAATTTCAGCTAACCATATGTAAGAATTTCTGTTGTGTTCAAACTTAAGTAACATTAGAAAGCGTTCTTCTGAAGGTAGACGACATCAAAGAACTCTACTTTCAAATTGTCTCTCCTATTTTTAGAGTGTCTGAATAAAAAAATAATCAGCTTTGGCAGTTTACACTGAAAAGGGTGTGGGTGGTTCCTTGGCTTTCTCATCTTCATATGGATTTGACTTCCATTTGCTCACACTTACCCTATTGACTCATACCGAGCAAAACACATCACTGTTAGCCTGTATCCCCTGTGTATTAGTACATGCACAACTCTCAAAACATCTCAGACAGATATACCATCAAAGTCTTGATGCATATTCTCAACACAAACCAACCTGAGCATCATATATTTGCAGTGCGGCTTCATATTGCCCCTGTGGAGGAGGAAGAAGAGGAGGAGGTGGTGAGAAAGACAAATTTGAATAACTTCAGTCTTGAGAGATAAGCAAGGTTGATAAATTGTTTTTCACAGATGCAAACGCAAATTAATCTTACAATATAATCAACTCCAGACTTCAAATTACCCATGGGAAACGATATCATAAATACAAGTACCGCAAACCCTCCTACTGCCAACTATTCGCCTGACTGAAAAAACTCATTATAATCTTTACCTTCTCAATGAAGTATAGAGCCCAATGCCAGTAGTTGTGACTAGCCAGCACATCAGAAACCTGGAATTAAACATTACACATTTCAAATATTTTTCCTTCAACTTTTTCGATTTGTAATTTAATTCAGAGGTCTGTGGAACTCTGCAAGGTTATCGAAATGTGATTCATCGGAAAAAAAACACACCGCTAAGAAACAACCATAAGCAGTACCTGCCAGTCTTTCTCTCTGCCCTCCATGAACTTCAAGCCTTTGTCCACCTCTGCCTTCATCTCATAAACATGGGCCACGGAGTGGACGGACCAAGCATCATCTGGAGTCAGAGCAAGGCCCTGCACAAGAGAGTTCAACACCTTGAAACACGAAGACGCAATAATGGTGCAGATTTATTTATTTCTTACAGCGAGTAAAATGACAATTTAAAAATAATTGCACGCTTAACTCTCAGCTACTATCTTCCATTTCATCTACGATGTTTCTCCATTTGCTTTCAAGTGACCCTCATGTCACAGCTACTTTGTATGCATTAGGCATTCAACACAGATGAGTCAGTGTGCCGATGTCTGGATGAGCTGCTTATTATTGTTGGTCTTTGACAGCAAATTACTTGCCGAATTGAACTGACACAATCAGCACAGGCAGAGACAGCCTGGAACACCCAGCGACAATATTGGCAACAGCGTGTACAACAGACTATAATGGAGAAGAAAATCTCACCTCCATGGCCACTTTCTCTGCCTGGTCATAGAAGCGAGTCTCTAGGAGACCAAAAGAATATAGTCCTTTCAGATAGCTGAGGGCACACACACACACACACACAAGCTCTCATTACAAAATAAAGAAAGCAAAGAACTTTTACTGCTAGGATGATGAAAAGCAGCCACATACCATTAAATATAGAAATCCTCTGTAATGCACTGTAATAGCTTGTGATGATGACATCTACTTTATGTGTTAAATATAGTATGTATTACAGCCTAATGCATCCATTATATTTATAATACACTGATATCAATCCAACACCTTTATTTTCATATCAGTTCTTCCTTACTATTAGTTTAATATAGTTAATATTTGATTTAGTGTGTGCAAATTGTTGAATGTATTGTTATTTTCCCACTGCCAATGCCCAATAAAAAAAACAACTGAAGTATTTGATAGAATGATTGATGATGTTTTTTTTTTGAAGTATGTATGTCTGTATCCTGTACCTGGACAAAGGCATATGTGGTTTCCAGTAGGGAAGCACCCTGGCCACAGAGTCCCTCATCGGGGTTTGGGCTCCCATATAGAAATAGGAATCATGGGAAAACTTGAGGGCCAACAAATCAGTGGGATGATCCACAAGAATATCTTCCCATACATCACAGGCTTTTGGAAAATTCCTACAAGAGACACGAGTCACTGTCAAGAACAAGCGCAACCTTGGGTAGCAACGAAGGACAACAGAATGAGTGTACCACGAGAATCACAGATGTCAATATGTTTTGTCAGGAAATTACATAATTAACTTCCAAGACAATATTGAGAAACCAAATGGCTCCTCAATATTACAGTATATCCGGCTATACCGTGGGGAAATAAGACGCTGAAGATGAAATACAAATATTACTAGCTAGACCGTGACTGTAATCTACAGAAGGCTCTGGCACAAAATGTCACAGATGAACGCATCAGATGTGAAGCACGTGGCAGTATCACATGTAGACTCACAAAGAGTAACTGAGGGACTGATCATCAGCTGATGAATAAAAACATTCTTGTAGTTTTGTGCTACATAAAAAGACACCATTCTTTTACAAGCAAACCTCTGGCAAAATGAAATTTATCTCTTTTCTACGGTGGCCCAGAAGGGTCAACACAACTCCAAAAGCCACAAGGCAACCGCAAAAGCCACAACACAACAGCAAAAGCCACAACTTAACAGCAAAAGCCACAACACAACAGCAAAAGCCACAACACAACAGCAAAAGCCACAACACAACAGCAAACGCCACAACACAAACGCAAAAGCCACAACGCAAATGCAAAGGCCACAACGTAAGTTAACCCACAACGGAAGTGCGCAGCGGTTGGAAGAACAGGCTTTGTTTCCAGGGGACAATATTTTCTGATGGACTACGGGAGAGTTTAAAGAGACGTAAGTAAAACGCTGCTGCTTGATGATTGTGATTAATGCTGTGCACTTCCGTTGTGGCCTTTGCATTTGCGTTGTGGCTTTTGCGGTTGTGTTGTGGCTTTTGCAGTTGCGTTGACCCTTCTGGGCCACTGTACTTTTCTAATGGGACCTTTACTGAATTATAAAACTGTGACATGCAAGATTACATTTGTGGAAATGTCTCTCTTTGGGGTGGACAACTTTTGTCTTAAAATCTTACTTGAAACACTTAAATATATTTCATATTAACAAAACGTATAGATTTTAAAAAGTATAGATTTTATAGAATTATAACAGAAACATTTTGAGGATATTAATTAACATTTGATAATATTGTGTTTCTATAAAAATATGACTGCTTGCACTGCCAAAGTGTGTTTTTTCTAAGGAAGTCTAATTTTTTGAACTTGAAAATTAAATGTACAACTGCATGTGAAACTGGTCAGATTATTGCTTTCAATTTGAATTTGATTGATTTCATTTGTAAGCATGTTTTCCATTCAGTTTATAATTCAATTTACACTTGCCACTTACAATTAAGAAACTTTGGCTTGACTGGCACACATTTTATCTTGTTAAATGTCAGACACACTGAAGGTGGCCACTTTTCTGTCAAATTCAGTAAATATCTCCACATGGTCCGCTAGCTGTCCATTCTGTGTGTGATGAAAAAATATCTGGTGTTTGTACACAGCCCCGGGAAACAGACGGAGTGACTCAGTGGCTTTTTTTCTGCAAGAAAACATTCACACATAAATTTGGACTTTCTACAGCCCAAATAAGTATGGGCTAATTCATTTTCAGTTCATAAATGAAACTGAATATATTGTATTTCAAAGGGTACTTGTATAATACAGATATACCTTATTTTCAGACCTTTTCATTCTGTTGTAAAAATGTTGTCTTTTACAAGGAACTACTGTATTATATGTCTTAAAGGGGTTATCTGTATATGACAGAATACAACATTTTTCTTTAAAACCACCCCATGTTTCCTGGAATTCCCATTACAACTTCTGAAAGCGTTTGTGGTCGTCTTTGGGAATCGCTTGCCTCTTATACCTACATCCTTATTCATCCCTCTGTTTTGACTGTACTTGCTGTGGCAGCCTGGCTCTGGATCTTACCCACGCGAGAACAGCTCCATGGCTTTGACATGAAGCCTCTCTCTAGGAGAGATGTCCTGGCTGTTGGCAAGCTCCACTGTTTGTTTCACAGCACAGGCCAGACGCTCATCCAGCCGGGTGCTGCTGCTTGTTCCCACCAGCTCCAGCCCAGTACTTATCACATGACCCATAACTGAAGACAAAACAAACAACACTGATCGTTTCTTTCTGGACTTTCCACTGCAATATAACAGATACCATTAAAAATCACATGCACAAGGTTTTGACTTTGAACTGAAGCCAGATATGAATAACCTGTCTTTGAGAATTTGCATGAACAACAACTAAACATTTAAAACATTTAATAGGAGCTCAACTGACACACCGCTAGCACCGTTACTTTAATCCTTTTATCATTTTATCCTTCACCTTTAACAGTGATTTGCTGTTTTCTCCCTGTATACAGTATTTTTTAACTCCTGTTCTGCTGCCTTCTGGCCAGTTCTACTTTGAAAGTTTCCATGCCTCTTCAGAACTCATTAGGTCAAATTTAAGATTGAATTAGGTATATGAATGATAGTGGATGCCATAGTTATTTACCAAAGTTAGGGTCAGCTGTCTGGATAGCAGAAATGCATCCTTCAAATCCTCCCATGGTTTCATCATTCCTCCATTTCACATACTGTGAGCCAAACAAAACTGAGTTGTTAGGAGTAGTTTTCATTCATATATGCAGCAGTCTGCAGATAATCGCAGTCTGCAGACTTTATGAATGCAGTGCCTATAAAAAGCATTCACCTCTCTTGGAAGGTTTCCATTTTTATTGCTTTTCAACATTAAATCATGGTCAATATAATTTGGCTATTTGGACAAAAACATAAAATAAGTGACTGAATAACTATTCAAGGTGCAGGCAATTGAAAGATGCAGTAAACTGCTAAAAGCCACACAACTAGTAAAATGGAGATCATCCAAGAGCAATGTATATGTCTCAAGTGTAGTATAAGGGCAGCTGTATCTGTTTTGTTTTTTTGTTTTTTTTACCAAAGTTTTATGGGAGAGTGGCAGAGAGAAAGCAACTGTTGAAAAAAGCTAATATTAAATGTCAACTATAGTTCGCCAGAAGAAAGATGAGAGACTCTGAAGTCCATCAAAGTAGACACAAAACGCTGCACATCATCAGAAACACACCATCCTCACTGTGAAGCATGGTGGTGGCAGCATCATAATGATTGGATGTTTCCCTGCAGGAGGCCCTAGACGGCCTGTAAAGGTAGAGGGCAAAATGAACACAACAAACTATTGGGAAATCCTGGAGATCAACCTGATGCATTCTGCAAGAGAACTGCGACTTGGGAGAAGATTTGTTTTATATATAGTGTATACAACCCAAGCTGCACAGAAATACTTTAAAGACAACAAGGTGAATGTTCTGGAGTCAGAGCCCAGACCTCAATCCAGTTGAGAATTTGTGTTTAGACTGTTCACTCACAATCCCAATACAACTTGACAGCTTGAACAGTTTTGCAAGGGGTAAAATTGCAGCATCCAGATGTGCAAGGCTGATTGAGACCTATCCACACAGGGCTCAAGGCTTTTATTGTGCCTAAAGGTGCATCTACTATAAACTGACCTGAAAGGTGTGAACACTTATGCAATCATACATTTTACAGTTTTAATTAATTGGCATTAATCTGTAGAAATATGTTTCACTTTGACATTAAAGACTCTTTTTTTTTTTTTGTAAATTCTTGTCAAAAAACCCAAATTCTATTGCGATATATGACCATGATCTATGAAAGCAATAAAAGGGGGAAACTTCCAAGGAGGGTGAATACTTTTTATAGTTAATGTATATAGAGCAGTTTGCATATAATCTCAGTGTGCAAACTGTACGTGGACAGGTGTGTCTTAGCTTACCTGTGTGAGTATAGCATCATACAGTTTGCACGCTTCATTACTGGTGGTGGACAGTGGAAGACCCTCTGCTTTCCAAGCCTGTAAGGGACACAAATATTATGATTCTGCTACACATACTGACACATATTCAGCTAGTACACGTTTCCTACCGTCAATGTCAGAGGTTAAAGATGTATTTTTTAAAAGCAAAGTTTTTAATGTTGCTACTAGCTTACCAAATAAAACTACAAGTCCCAGTAGAAGACATTTATCTATGCCACATTAAATATAGCATAATGTTATACAAGTTTCTCTCCTTTACTGTCACTGAAACTATATTTTCTGCACATTTTAACAGAGTTAAATCCCAACCGCCATATTTTCAGTTCCGTTAATGTAAACAGCTCTTATCAATCCCGACCTCGACTTAATTTCTCAACCAGCAAACAGCCGTTATCGCTCTATTTTACATGACATTCTTCGCCAAAGCGTTTATTTCTGTGCTACATATTTCCCCATCTTTACCTGACAGTCCCTGTAACTCGCAGCAACCATTTTTTAAAAGTCCAGCTTCTGTCTCTTGTTAACTTTGAAACTGGAGTACAGTTCGTGACTTATCAAGTTAAAAAAAAAAAAAACAGGGAACAGGAAGTGGGAATTTTATTGCGGGGTTGCTTTCAAAATAAGAGCTCGAGCAAAGCGGTTACAATATACAGAACAGTGTTTGTGTTAACGAATGCATACTTTTGGTAATTTACGTTTACATGTCTGTGGTGTAGTGCTGTAATTAGATTAAAACATAAATAAACAAACAAACAAACAAAAATCCGTGCTGTTAAATGAGTTGTAGTTGATCATTTTATTTTGTTAACTGGCAACCCATTGGCTTTTTCAGGGTTAAAGGGCTGTTCCACATATCAGTTAGTTTATTAGTCCTTTGAAAGACTACTGAGTCTGTAAATTCAGTTGTTTTCGTTGTCTCTGAGCAATCAAAAAATATTGATTATTTCATCAAATTTAACTAGAACTAAGATATTTCATCACATCGCTCTTGTTTTAGCCTCTTTACACTGGCTCCAAGTGTATTTTATGATAGATTTTACTGATTGCTTTTACGGCCCCTTATGACCTTTCTCCCCGCTGTTTTTCTGACCTTTTAGTAGTCTACGGACAGAGGGTTTGCAGTCAGGGGCCTGCGGCTCTGGAGAAAATCAGGTCGGCTGAGTCAGTTAAACATACTTTTATCGCAGAGCCTTTCATGATAACATTTGAGTTTTAAAATAATTTGAACTGTGTTAATTCTTTCATAGCGCTTTTTACATTGCTAACTCTTCTAATTGTGTTCTTTTTTATACACCATGTTGTGTTTTTCTCTGTCTTTTAAATCCTGATGATTTTAGTATTTTTGCTGTTTTGTGAAGCACTGTGTCTTGGATTTTGAAAAGGGCTCTATAAATAGAGATTATTATTATATTTATCTTGGTTTGGGTTTGAAGAATTGAATTTTTTTTTAACAAAAGACGAGGATATTCAGCAGACGGGTAAGATCCAACAAAGTTCATATTAACTGCCTTATGACAAATACAGGATTTTGCATTGTCAATGCTCAACACTAAAGGGACTAAAAGTATGTTTTCACTGCCTCAGCTGTTTAGATTTCACCCATTCATCCTTTATTCTGTCTCTTGTGAGTCTCCCAGCTTGATGAAAATGCAACATTAAATTGCTGGACTATTATATATTGTCTTGTTACACTCAGAGACCCCTTCAAAAGTTAACTATTTATCAAAATATGAATAAGAAACCAGCCAACATTAACTCTTACCGGCTAAAACCTCCTCGTAAGCACAACCCACTCAAGTAGGAAGCCATATTTTAACGAGACAAGCATGTAAAAGAACAACTGCATTGTTTTATTGCTGTTTTCAGCATACATCCAACACCCCTATGTATTTTAGCTACATGAAGCATTTACATTACAAGTCATGTGTCAACAGAACAGGTTTTTTTAAAAATTAGGATTCATTTTCTCTTTACATATAATACAATTTGCACACATGTTAATAAATATCAATACAATCATGTCAAACTTAGCACACACCATCTAAAACAACAACCCTTAAACTTATGTAACTTTTTTTTTTTTTTTTATTCACAGCTCATACCAAGTCATAAATATAGCCTTTAGTGTTTCTGTGCTGTAAAACAGTGGCCACTTGGATTTATTTTTTACAGTTTTACAGTCGAATCTAAAAGCCAGAAAAAAAGGCTATTACATTTGACTGCCCACCAGATAAACCATAAAGTTTGATTCAAGTTGCTCAATATGCACTTTGCATTTCTTTAGTGGCCCATGTCAAATGATCTATTTAATGCTGTTTGTGTGGGGACCTGCTATACAAAAGCATTTTTTAAAAAAACGTAAAAATCTTGACGTCCAGTGGGATACACGGATGTGACTACCTCAAAAAAACAACTAAAACATAACTTAAGTATCAAGAATGAAAAATGAAAAAAAAGGCATCTTGTTCGAGGGTAAAGTAATAACACTGCCGTGTATTGCTGTGTTGTGTAGTGTTGTGGTGTACTCCTTTGATATTGCAGCATATTCACAAACAGAGACAGTCCTGTGGCACAAAACGTGTGACGTGAGCTACACCGACCTCCCGTTAACAACAGTGACATCAGATTCATTAATAAAAATCACATTGTTAATACAGTTCTTCCAACAGCTGTATCACGTCGGTGCTGTTCACCAGAGTGGGAACCGTTAAAAATCAATATTGAACAAGCATTTGTAAACGCCAGTGTGATATACAGTGAACGGCATCTCACGGAGAGGCCCGTCATTATCAAGTCGTGTGAAATGCTTTAAATGTTCCGTAACTCTACGTCCTGAACACCAAAGACAATGTAAAGTTCTTCTCTATGCCTGCAGCCTTCATTCTTGACATGCAATGGCTTACGAGTGCATGGGCGTTATGCACAAGTGCAAGATAATGTGATTCTGGGCACTCTCCTGTGAATGCAAAGAAAAAAAAGTTTATTTGTTAAAAGCAAACAAAGATAATAAATACATAAAATAAAAAAAACATGGCCATATTTAATGGATTCTTATTGTGGACTCACTACTGTGGGGGGGAACGAGAGAGAGAGGAAAAAAAGGAGCCTTTCATGGTATGTTTGTGGTTCATTAGGATGCTGGAGTCAGTTCGTCAAAGAAAAGAAAGGCAGCTTCAGAGGATGTCCGTCCTGGACTGAAAGGACTGAGCCTGGAGACATCGCTCCAGCCTTTAAACACACCTCTGTCGCAGTCCTTAGCGGGAGACGGGCGACCCTCATCTGCTGAAAATGTGACATGTTCTACACAACTATACACAAAAACACATCTCTTTAGTTTTTTTTTTTTTTTACAATTTCCTTTACATCAGCAGGACCGAACTGCATTCTTCCCTTTAAATAATCGAGAGTCTTTAAACATTCTCCCAAAGGCCCCCCACTAACCACCACCACCACCTCCCTCCTCCTCCTCCTGCACGAGAGGATCCACTTCAAGGCTGGGATGATAAAGTTGTGAATATACTTGCCTCTCCACCCACAGAGAGAGAGAGCAAGCGAAAACTGCAAAGTGATTAACTCGGACTGCCTTTGGGCAGAAGATATGTAAACGCTGCAGACTGCTTCAATGTCAGAGGCAGCCATAGTGTGTGTGTTGTGTTGTGTTGGGGGGAAATCTTTACACATTCACTGCTGTAGGTGTGACAGACCGACTGCCAGCGTTCAATGTTCAGCAGACTAATCATATGCAGAGATGACTGGTCTGACAAGTCGAACCCAAAAACTTTGACGAGCATTTATTTCCCTCCCGTTAAGCCCAGTTGAGGTTGAATCCTTTCGAGAGCATGACGGCCTCCAGGTCTTTGTCCTCCTCCTTCTCCCGGAGCCGCTGCTCCTCCAGGAGGGCGACCAGGGCATCGCGCTGCTCCACCACCTCCAGCATCTCGTTCAGGATCTGCTTCTCCTGAGCGAGCTCCTTCTCAGTTTTCAGGTGATCTGAGGGAAAGGAAAGGAGCGATTGAAGCGATGGAATACACAGATACAAAACATTCTGAGATAAAGTGAGTGGGCTGTCGGCTAATTAGTATTCCTGCGCTCACCTTCCACAGCCATCCTCTCCCTGAGCTCCTGCTGCAGTCGGCTCTGTCGGTCCTCCAGCTCCAGCTCTCTGGCACTTTGGGGACGGAGAGAAACATGCACAACAAGCTAAGTTTGCTCCCCTAATGAACTAAAGCTGTCAACATCAATATTTTTCCACAGTTTTTTCATCTATCTGTGCAGAATTTAATAAACACTCTCCAAAAAAAAATAGAATGAATTGTTCATCTAGAAGCTTTTAGCAACTGAGATAACGTCGGGTAATTTAATGACTTGTCAGACTGTAATAAAGTTGTTTCTCTAAATGGATTGCAAATGTGATCACGTATCATATTACGCTGAAGAACAATCACGACTTCATAAGGAGCGATCAACATTAAACTCATAATGTATTATTAACAATACGCATAAAATAAGAAGGTAATAATTCTGTACTATTTCATCATCTGTAAAGTCCGTATTAGGTTATAATTGCCTTGGCATAAAAACTAAAGGCTTAAATGATGAATTATTATTATATCATTAGGCAGTTTATCAGAGGCAGGGACAGGGGCTCTAGCAATGACAATATTGTTTATCAGTCAGTTAATTGCAGTTGGGTGGGGAGTGGAATATCTCGAAAACCACTGAATACAGTTGTGGTATAAAGAACGCAGCAATCATCGTACTTGTAGACCCTGGGCATGTCCCAACAGCACCATCCGCAAGTCACATTTTCCACTTGATCGAGACTCTAAATTTAACCGTTGCATTTCCATCAGCTGTACTTGGAGAATGACGCTAAAACAACATGCTAAAAATGACCATATTGCCAGGTGAACTGTATGCACGTAATTGTTGCGTAACATTAAAACACATGGGGACCTTATTACATTTTCGAGGGTGAAAACGCCAAGAAAACGCCACTACTCACTTTAAAACTGCTGCTGCTCCCGGCCCTGTGTATATGTTATATATATGTGTCCATTTGATTCTATTTTGTGTATATGTATAAGTGTGTGTATATACATATGTTTATGTGTATATATATATTTATATATTGGTAGATAGATGGATAGACATTAAGCATTCTAGTGATGTCTATTTATTTATTTTCCTGAAGGTTGTTATTACTTTTTTTGTTATTTTTATACTTAGTCTATCTTTAATCTTATCTTTTATAAGCTACACCAAAACCTGAGAATCTGCATTTCGTTCATCCTGTAAAGGGTCGAATGACAATAAAGAAGTCTGAGTCTGTTGTTACCAAAACTATAAAACAGAGTGTAACTTTGGCATAGCAACTGCTCTCTTTAGTTACATTATTTTTTTTTTTTTTTTTTTTTTTTTTTTTTTTTTAAATTTATTTTTGGCCTTTTCA
>OMNN01031082.1:0-21436 GCA_900302755.1 Chromis chromis | reverse complement strand
AAAAGCCCCCCCCCCCCAAAAAAAATGAAGACAGTAAAATATAAGTAAAGAGGAGAGTAAATAACTTAAAATGGTGAAAGGAGCTTCGGTGTGGAGATCATAGTAACACACATGTAAAGGCTCGACATAAATAGAAGAAAGGTTTGTAAGCTGGAAAAAAGGGAGAGTAAAATGCTGGATAATTACTACAAGGGACTATCACAGAGAAAAGGGGAAAAGGAATGTCTGTTTTGGACAGATTGGAGCCCTAATAAAAAATGTTGTGGCTTCCCCAAATCATGCAAATATGGTTATGAAATGCATAATTTGCACTTAATGCTCCATAAACCCCTCAATTGTATAATAATCAGCAGGGGATTAAAATCCTAAAGAAATTTATTTAAAGTAGCAGAATCTGCAGGGGAAAAAAATAACCTGGCTTTAGTTTTTGGCAGCTTTTTTCTGCAGGGCATAAATAATACAACCACGCCGACAAAGAAACCACGCGGTATTCACTCAGTTCTTCATCACCCAACTAAACACTGTAAGTATGACAAAGAGGACTGTAGCAACCAATGACATAATAACGGGCAATAGCGTAATAATTTTGGCCATTTTAAATACAATGAAGCCAATAACATAATAACTTGCCAATTATGTAATAAGTTATTACGTTATTGGCCTAGCAATAAAAAAAATCCTTTGACAATGTAATAACTGCAGCCGATAATGTAATAACACATAAATAGGAATGCATTTCTTGGAAATAAAATTTTTTTTTTTGGTTGCAGTTTTTGTGCAGTTTGCGCATCAAAAACAGGTACAGTGGATGGCTTAGTCGTCATATTCATTCATCAAGTATACGTCCCATGTAGCTCTCACTCTCCTTGATTGGGGCAGTGGTGGTGCAACGGTTTAGTCCCTGGGCTACTGATCAGAAGGTCAGAGGATCGAACCCCACTGCGGTCCATTGTTTGGGCCCTTGAGCAAGGCCCTTAACCCTTCCTGCTCCAGGGACGTCGTACCCTACGCTCTGACCCCAACTGGGATATGCGAAAACACAATTTCACAAATGCTGTAAAAATGTATTTCGTGATAATAAAGGTTTCTTTCATAACTGTGGTTGTAAGAGCCAATTTGAGAATTATTTGTTGTACAAAATCTTTATTTAGAATATTGTTTATTTGCTTAGATATGTAAATTCATAATTTCATGTCAGTGTCTCTGTCGGATGTTGCATTCTCAAATGAACTTACCACATTTTTTTCTTGGAAAACATTTCATTAAAACTTTTTTCAAACATTTCTCATGGAAAAACTATTCAGTCCTCACTTAAAACTGTATTTAAATAACTGGACTGGTGCTATAATGGCACTTAACTCCAAAATACAACATAGAACATGAACACTCATTGTAAAAAAAAGTAAAAAGTATTATATACATTATTGGCTCAAAAACTTTATTACATTATTGGCAAGTTATTACGTTATTGGCTTTATTACATTTAAAATGGCCAAAATTATTACATTATTGGTTGCTACACCCCTTAAAGCATATTTTAGATTTTTTATAGAAAATAAATGCCACAGATGGCCCAAAAATAAGGTTGATTTCTGTCTGTGTAGTAATTAGGCAAGAATGAATGACAGAGAGAGAGAGGGAGAGAGTAAGCAAGAGACATGAATCACGTAGCAATTGGAGGTCTAAAATTACCAGCCAATCAATTCAGGTGTGAGTAGCTGGCTAAATATAGAGCACCTATGACTTGCCTGAAAGATGAAGAGGAGAGGAAAGAGGAGGTGAGGAGAGGGGAAGACGTGGACAGAGGAAAGAAAAGGAAAGACGAACAGAGGAGACCAGAGAGGACAAGTGGGGGAGAAAAAAAAACATTGGCAAGAGAACAGGGATGTGACTGACAAGCAGAAGTGAAAGGTGAGGAGGGTGGTAAAGCAGGGTAAAGATAGTAAATAGAGAACAGCACTTCCCTAAGTACTTTGCAAAATGTTTCATGTTTTTGCTGAAGAGTGGTGGTTAGAGAGAGACAGAAAAATGAGAGAGGAACAACAAAAGAACAGAGCGACTAAAAGAGGCAAAAAAAAAAAAAAACACCATTAAGCGTATGTGACAGGAGGAGCTTTAGCATGTCAAAGAGAGAGAAGGGAAGAGGGTGAAAAGAAGGAGAGCAGATAAGGTGAGCCCCCGCATGGATGGAGCTGGGGGGGAGTGAAGCATAGCGCACGTTGAACTGGGTGATAACACTTGTTTGAAGTTCATTAAAAGCCACTTGATTGGGTTAGGCTGAGTGAGTGACTGACTGGATAACTGTGCGGAGAGAGAGAGGGGAACGCTCTGTGACACTATTCACAAAGTCATTATAGATAAATGACACACAGGGTGAGTGAGTTCAGTGGTGGAGGAGATGGAGGAAGAGGTGGTGCATGCGTGTTTGCTCTTCCAAATCTCATTTTCCTAAGAACGAAGGGTCATATTTGGAGAATGAAAATGAGTGGGAGAGCAAAGAGAGATGCAATCCATTTTTAATCACATCTCTTCCAGTTAATACACTTGAACAATAGGGACAATAAATTCGATCTGGTTTGTGGAAATGAAGGCATGGGAAGCACTGGAGTATGACTTTACACACTGACTTAAGCTGAATCTTGAAGACACAGATCTACACTGATAGTGGCATATGCTGATGAGGTGACAGGATTTACACACTACAATAAAGAGATGTGTGTGCGCATGTCCACAGCCACAGAGCATAACAGTTAAAATGCACTGAAGTGTTTGAAACCCAAATACTGACACCAAAACTATGTTTTCTTGCACATGCAAGCAGATTCAAGGTTACACTGACATTTTAGTCTATGTGTGCAAACGCATACAAAGAAACTACAGCCTTGGAATCCCATTACAGTATAATATTAACGTCACAACCACAGAGTATCTCTTGCATCATCTGTCTTTATGACAACATGTCCACGGAGATGGAAAACTTGGGCAAAAATGCAAATTATAACTGTTGCTGACAACACAAAGAATTTACAATTCCATGAACCACATTTCGCTTTACAACAGTGATATTAGATTTTTCTTTACAGCGAAGCTCCATCCATGTAGTAGAAGGTAATCTTTCTAATCTTTGTCTGTCACACATAAACACACTCATAAACCAAAGTCATCTGCCCTGTAATTTGGAAGCAGCGTTCCCCCACTACTGCATACAATCACACAACCGCACATTTTCAACCTTACCAGAATTACAAGCTGTCATTCCTTGTGTCTGTTCGAAATCAATAAAAACTTCATTCTTGCCATTTTCAAATTTTGTGACAGAAGAAACAACAAACTATGAAAACACAAAAAAGATATTTTTCATTGCTGCTTCCACAACAGTGAAAAATCTGTGATGTGGGGGGGGATTTACAATCAAGAAGGTGTGCATGCTGGTGGTAGCTTGTGTTTTTTTTTAACTACTTAGCTCTGATTTTTCTGTTTGTATGTACACATGCACACCCAGACACACTTGTATAGCACAATGCGATCACTGCCAGCTCTTCCTGAGGCCAAGTGGGCTTTTATTGGTTTGGACAAACACACATGTATATCCCCTTGTTGGCTAGAGATGCTGGTGGTGTTGGCAGTGATGCTCACTGTTGCTGTTGAGATTTATGTGAACGTTAGGTTGATCTAACATCAGTGCTTTTATTATCATTCCCCACCCCCTCAACCCCCAACGAATGAGGTGCGATAAATAGCAGAGGAGCAGATGCATATTCACACATTGATCCACACAAACCGCATACTACATGAATAAATGTACATCCCTATAAATATGCACACTATAGCAGTGCACCACCATACAGACACAAAATTTAAATTTACAACTCCTCTTTTGATCAGGCTTGACTCCTACCAGTAGGAGGAGGAAGAGAACGAGAGCAGGATGAAGAGGAAGTGTTTTTCTGTCAACCATTTTTACTATTTACTAGAGATAACTGATCTGACAACAGAATACAAACTACATTTTTGATGTGAAGGGAGCTAGCCTAAACTATAAATGTGTTTTTTGTTTTTGTGTGCCTGTGTGTGTGAAGCTGTGGACATCAGTAACAGTCTTACAGTCATGCAATCAAGGACTTGGACTAAAGCATTAGCGAGAGAGAAGTACCTGTCAATAGCATGACTCATCATAACCACATAATAAGCCCTGACTTCTGAAAAACAAAGTTGCCGCCTCTCTCTTTTCTCTATATAATTATCTTTCATTCGTCCTCTCTCCATCACTGACTCATTGTTTTCTCTGACCCCACCTCTGATTCTCAGTCGTACCCATGTTTTATCCCTCCTTCATTTATATCTCTCTAAACACAGGCTGTGTTGTTCGTCCTATCTAGCTCACTGACCCTTCTCATTTCTCTTATCAACTCTCTCACTGATTCTCTCTCCCGCTCTCTCTTTCCTGACTCCTTTTCTTCTTGGGGACCTACTTAGATCTGATAATTAGAGGCTGGTGGGAGGTGTGAAGGGTGGAGATAGGCAAAGTGACAGAGAGTAGGAAGCAGAATGGGAACTGTGAATGTAAAAGCCCTTGGCATAGTTTGAAGCAAAGGAGGAAGGGAGGGTGAAGCCGAAAAGAGAGAGAGGCCCATAATTATAGCAGTGTAAGGTGTGAAGATGAAGAGGATCTTAAGTTTTCATACACGTACACACACACACCTTGTGGTTACCAAGAGCTCCCCTTAACTAGCCTCTGTTTTATCATATCCAACAGAGCCTCGGGCAAAGACACTCTCCTGCTCGCTGTTCACTCATTCTGCTTCCCTGCTGCTCCTCACCTTGTTTTTATCCCACCATTCATTCCTCACCTTAAATTTTTTTCCAAAGAACTCCTTCTTTTCTCCTGCCATTTTTGTTTTTTTGCCTTTGTGTCCTTTCTCTTAAAGGTCCCAAGTGGTGAAAATCCATTTTTATTGGGTTTTGTATGTCTTGAAAACACGGACGTGTAAAATAAAAGCTGTGAGGATATGAAGATGCTTATACTGCCTTTTCTGTGGCCCCCTTCAACTAGATGGCAATCCAGCTTTACATGTCAGTTTTTTCAGTTTGTATGTAGAAACTGAGGAACCATAGTCATCAAGCTAAAAATCTGATTGCTCTTGTCCCCTTACTGCCCCCTGCTTGCGAAGTGAGCCAATTTAGAAAAAGCAGCTGCCTCACAGTCCACCAGGCTTCTGCTAACTCTAAAATGTCTCATCTATGAGCAAAGCCCAACAAATGTTCTGCAAGAGTGAACACTAGAGTCTTCATGCACTCCCAGCATATCAGGAACTGAAAATCTAGTACATTACTTTTAATATTGATGGCAATGTCAACACAACAATCGGAAAATCTTTACAAATGTTACCATTAGCTATGAGCATATGTCCACAGGTCAGAGCTCTGTGGAAACTGTAAAGCTAAGGGACATTCAAAGATGGCAGAAACTTGAAGACCAATTTGACACCAAGAAATAAGAACTGGGTGGGTTACTCTGCTTCCACGTTGCCTGTCATGCATCAGTGAAACCTAAATTATGCCGTTGTTTACACCGGTTTGCTTTCTGTGCTCACATATACTGCATTTTAATTCAACTTCCCAATTAAGTTGTTCTCATTTCCATATTTTTGTGTTTCTGTTGTCAGCCAACAAAACGAGTATGGCATAGTGAATGAAATGCAACCCATTTAGACTACCTGTGAACTGGCAGTCACTCCAGAGCCATTTTCAAGCTGCTGCTCTGATACAAATGAGTTCAAATCAACGGCTGTGCTGTGAATTCTGTGATATTTCCATGTAAGATGATCACTCAGAGAGACTGTTAGAAGTAACAGAAAGAAATCCTGGTCTCACAAACTCATGTATGTCTATGTTGGTTATGGTGCTCACAGCTGCTTTGCTCCACGCTGTCAATCACAGATACAGAGAGAGTCTTCTTCCTGAAGGGGGCGTGGACAACAGCTTTCATAAAATTAGCAATCTCTGTGGTATTTTAAGCTGACAAACTGAAAGACAAATTCTGGGGAAATGTGAGACTTTACTTAATTTGCAGAATGGGATCCAACATGGGGCCTTTAAAGGAACATTATAATTTATTACAATTTGTGTTTTTTTTAATAGTGTTGGCCATAATTATTTCTACTGATTATGAAAGCATTCTACTCATTAAACCTGAGGACAAACCAACATTACAACAATTACATTTGACAGGGCTTCAAATGATCAGTTGCATTGTAAAGAGGGTAAAAACAAAAGTTAGTTAGCCTAAAATGTTGGTAAGAATCCATTGTTATCACAGGAAAAAAATTGTAAATATACGTATTCACACTTACCAAAATGTATTGTATTGTATGTCGTACTTAGGCTGTAAACTCAGATGCAAAAAGATAGTGTGGGTAGTAATTTCCCTGTTTGCTAATTCCAAATAAATGTCCCTACCCTGGATGTTTGTTTGTTTAAAGCCTATATGATCATGGCTGCTCATGTGTCCTGCTTTATTGGGCCCCTTTCCATTGCTGTGTTTTCACATCTAACCTCATTAATGTTTGAATTTCAGTGCATTTTTGGGAACCTTCTTCCCTTTTTGATACGTCTGCTTTCACCCTTAATTTTTACACATCCCCTTTCTCTCTTCACTCTGTAAATACTTCACTGAATCGAACCAAAGCACCTCTCCCTACCATTTCTATCTAATATTGGAAACCAACAGCTATTACAATTGGCATTTAGCTTCTTTAATAAAATTACCCTGATCACTTGATCAATAAGTTTCTGGTAAATAAACTCCACAGCACTGATCACCGTAGCCCAGTCAAGAAATAAACAATGCAAGGAAACCAAGGTTCTAATATTTGCTAGGAGATAGTGATGTGTATTCAGTAACATTAATATTTTTGTGTGTTTTGTATCTCCCAACCAACTGGATATATTAGGGAAAGGTTTGGCAGCAGCTCAGGATATGAACATGCTGTGCTGTAGACAGGAGAAGAAGAAAGGGAAATATCCTCCTGTGGCTTTCATCAGACAAAGAGAACAGGAAGTGTCCCCAGTTTCATCAGTGTCTTTAGGTAAGACTATGTGTGTGCTTTAGGATGGGGGATGCAGTCTGAAAAAGAGCTAAATATGCAGGTAAACAAACCCTGTTTATCGGGTAAACAAGCACAACCTATTCATATCGTAATCAGTGCGACAGAAGTGGACAGGAATAACTGTGGGGCTCTTTATTCAGTGTAACTAAATGAAGCTGCATGCATGTTCTTTGTCAGTGAGGCTCATCAGAATGTCTAAGTCCTTGAGATGTGTGGAGGGCAAACAGGGACGTGGCCTTGGTTAATGTGCCAACAGGCGAACGTCTGATCCATGTGCCCATTGCTGGCATGAATAAAAAGGCACCCACTGTACGCCCAGGCTTGGCTTTAACTCTGTCCTGCAATGCATACTAACAACAAGCTCAACCAGTAGGGAGATTTGCCTGGCCTCAATCATTAGCATAGAGTTAAGGGATTATTCAGATCACTGCCTGAAATCCTTTAATTGTAATAGTACACAAAAATTCATCTGCAGCAGAAAGAGCCCATCCCATTTCACAGAGCAAAGTTGACTTGTTGCCTTTTTTGAAATTTGGGAATGACTCTATAGATAGCTGTGTGTGTGCGCGCATGTTCTTAAGCTTTTGTGTGTCTAAATTATTAATTCAAAATGGAAACCAGAAATCTGGCAGCAAATACACGACCCTGGATTTGAGGGGTTAATTAAAAGCAAATTAAAAGTCATTAAGCCCGCAAAACACCTGCTTTTTTAGGAACAACATGTCAAAAAAGGGATGTCATTAATGTGCTAATACCAAATCCCCCTTGCTTTATTTATGGTTTTCTTTTAGTCAGCAACACAATAGGAGAGGATTCACACACACACACATTATTATCCAGAGTCAATATTGACCACCAGTGCCTGAGCTAATTGGAAAAGTAAACCTGCAAAGACTCATGTTTGGGCCTAACTAAGCAGAAGGTTCAAAAGGATAATGGAAACGGCGTAAAAAGAAAATAATATCGTCTGTGCAGGCTGAATGGCTCGGGGGAAACATGGGTGGAATAACACAATTGAGAGCAGACTGCTCATCAAAGGAGGCAATCTGGCTAAGCTTGTCCCTGCCCGTCGTGCGGCGTCTGCCAACCCAGACATGAGCACTAGTGATCTTCATCATAGCTCACCTCAGGCTAGGATTAACAGGCCACTAACTCCCTGTAAAACCCTCCCCCTGAAAGCCACAGTGAATTGGCAGTGTACAGGCAGGCACAAACTGCAGACAGATACATACACATAAAAATACACAGAAGAACACAGACATACTGTATCCACATACCCTAACCTTCCTTTACCTCCTTGCTTTGCCCTAAAGGCTACTACTGTTGCAGTGCTTCTAAATCAGAGTGAAAATTCTCTCTCAGAGGATGGGGAGTGGCTGGGTTTAGGGGCATTCACTGAATGTACCCCATCCAGCGAGTGGCTTGTCCTCTGCAGCAGAGCAGCCTAATTACAGTGGGCTCTGCTTCGACGGGAATAGAACTGGCTGCCAATACTATTGATAATTCACACAGACTAAGCTGTCGCAGGGAATAGGGATGGGCAAGTGGAAATGACTCAGTTTTATTAGCTTCCACTGCCCTTTGATGTGCAGTCAAGAGCGAGACATGCCAAGATACTCATGCCAGATGGAAGCACTACAGCTGAAAGGTGTCTCAGTCCTTTTAACATAACTCTTTTTGCATGTGAAACCTCGAACGATAGCTATTAGTCTGACATAGCCAAACATTTCCCCACAATTTATTTTACCATGTTTTATAACTTAGCTGGCTCGATATGAAGAGGCTGGCTGGTGCTGGGCAACAGTGAAAACTATGGGGATTTGTGGTCATTGTCATAATGGGCTACTGCTTTAAATCTACGGACAGAGGTACCGCTAGATAATTTAGGCCCCTTAGCCAACGGCTCAACAAGTCTTTCACAAAACATTTCTACAATCGCTGCCATGTTCTAAAGCTTAGTCTAACCCTGGCGTGATGCTCCTTTCTTAGTGCCCCCCTGGTGTACGAAGGAATTTGATCACTAAATAGGTGCATAACAACACAAAAATAGATGATGTTCAGGACTTACCTCGGGCTTCTTGACTCGACCCTCCTGGAAGGAACATGTGCGAGGGTCATGGGTACAGTCGTGCCTGTATTTACACCAGTGGCATTGGTAGGGACTACTCACACATGACAGACATCTAAAAGGAGAGCAGAAGGCAGGCAGAGTTGACCTTCGGCTAATACACTGGAGAACAAGAGCTCAATATGCCTACTTAGTTATGTATACAATACAAATTCAATGCTTTAAGTATTGATGCTGGTTTTTTCATCAATATAAAGGAATTAAAATGGTGACGAGGTATCTGCTAGCGAGTTCCAACTTCAAATGTCAAGGGAGAGAGAGAAAAAATCTGACTTCAAATGCTGCATATTTAGGCACTCAAAAACTGGTACAGAAAACGTAATTTACATATTGTTGCATGCTGTTACTGAAGTGCATTTAAAAGCTATTAGTAGACAAAGACTTACGATTTGTGCACGCTACAGTTGTAGAAAACAAAACTGGTATTTGCAAATGCCAGGCCTGTCTCCTTGGACTTGAGATAGAGCTGCACAATCTGGTGGTCACCTATAGAAAATAGAGCATAGTCAACATAAATGGTTTGATAACACGGAGGTATACAGAATGTTTTGTGTTCCAATAAAACAGCACGACAAGGACAAAAAGAATAAGAACTAACAGAAGCAAGAATTGAGAACTTCTGTTTCAGAACACATTTACTGAACCCATTACTGACAGTTTCATTCAACTCTAGAAACAAATAGAAACAAAACAGTATTATAATGGTAGCGTGTCAGAGCTACTTTTCCCAGCATAAGCAGCACAAGCACTTTTAAAAAACCTCGGCCTATATGATAATCATTTCATTCCCTTGTTCAAATATCCACTCTCGGTGTCGAGTCACATTGGATTTTCCCATAAAGAAAAGATAACTGCACCACTCGGAGCCACAGGTTGTTGCATCGGTAAAGGCAGTATCTTAAGAGAGGGAGAGCAGAAGGGTTTTGTTGGGTTAAGTCTCCCTATTCCTGCCGCCTCACAAGAAACAAAAGTTGGTGCACACGCATTTCCCCCGGGATGGACAATATTCCCCCGGAAAAGTCTTTGAGAGTGTCTTTGACAAGGTAAGGGAGAATAAAATGAAACAGAAACCGTGTGTTTGTGTGTAAGTGTGTGCGTGTGTGTGTGAGAGCTTGCGCCTCATCTGTATTTGGTGTGTCCTTTTGTCTGGCACTAATGAAGGAGTTCATGTTTAATTCAACAGCACATCCACACATCTAACTGCTCTCTCTCTCTCTACACTACCTCCGTACCTCCCTCTCTCTCATCCCCACTCTATCTCTATACACAGGTCTCTTCACTTCCTTCCACACTGCGACTCCTTCTTCTCCCCTGTGTCTCTCTCCATCTCTCTAACAAAGAAGGAATCATTCATCAATCACAGTAAAGCACCGATGACAACGGATCTGTCCTAATTAGGCCACCTAAATGTTACCTTGAAGCCTGCTAACACTATCTATCCCTCCCTCCTCTCTTCACTCCATCCGTCGTTCTCCCTTTCCTCTCTTTCAGCCAAGCTTAGACTAATGAGTGCTGGTGAAAACGGTAGAAGGAAAAATTCAAATATGTGAAATATTTTCTCCTCTAAAAACAGGGAAGCCGCGCATATTTGCGGGTGTGGAGAGCAAAAGATAGGGAGAAATGCTTTATGCCTCATTTGTGCTTGTCTCAGTGTACATATTGACACATCTATGTTTGCATGACTGCAGCATTATCAGCTTTACATGTGGCTGACATGGCAAACATTAAACAAAATGCTTTTAATTCCCCAAAGCACCCTCAGGCTCCCTGTCAGCTGTACATCGGTAAATGTCTGTCTGTGGATTACTTTATTGTACTGCTGTCATGTGTTTGTTCAGGACACTGTATTTACGTGTGATTCTTCCGTTCTTGTGGGTGCACTGAATGAATAAAGGAAAATGTGAATATCTGTTTATGTGTACAGCCGAGACTTAAAAGGTCTCACCAGCACTGTAGTAAATGCTGGTTTTCTCACTTCCAAGTGCCTGCTGTAGCTTCATGTTTAGCTTTTAGATGCAATATCTAAATAATGTATAGATAATCTTTTTGCAAATGACACACAAGCAATAGTTAATATCATGGTCATTAGGACTTTAGAGCATTCCTTTGCATGTAAATGTTGAGTATTACTGATGATCTCCATCTGTTTTTTTCTCCTTTTTTTTCTTGTTTTTGTGAAAATATGGCAGAGTGGCAATTTCATTATCTCAACATGAGGACAGTTAAGGGTTGGTGGTGAAGGATTGCCTGCCTGCGGACAGACCTTCCCAGATGGGAGCTTTGTTCAATTAGACCAGGCTTAGCCAACCCCAGAGAGAGGAGGTGAGGAGCAGGGAAAATAAAAGGAAAAATATTTTCCTTCTTTGCATGTGAATGACTACTGTCAGAAATGTTTTAACTGAAAGCAATAGAAGCAGTGACACCGTCTGTGGGGACTGTGTAATCCCTGGGCTCTCTGTTAGTTGAAATACTGTAGTAAGAACACTTAGCTGTGCAGATTGATATTCTCCTTTCTGCACTGAGGTTAACTGGGGTCCCTTCACTCCCTCTGGAGCATATCTGCATTGAGGGAGCGAGGTAAATAAATCCCACAGCATACTAATAACTAATGTTCATTCAATTACTAAACATGTCCTACGGCGGTGCTCCAAGGCCTGCTGAGTTACTGTTGGCAACGAGAAAACAAAAATTCACAGAACACTTATTGCCCTAGGACGAGCATGCTGCTGACTGCAGGTAAAACATCCAGATCATAAAAGACATGTATGTGTGTATTCAACAGGTGCTCTAAGGTTGATTACTAGCTGTTTCCTACGTTTCCTAATTTTATGTTCTTGTTCCCTCCAGATCAGAGGACTCCCATGTCAAGTACACAGACATCTTGTATATATGTTGATGATGTGTATGACATGCACCGCTGGATTGCATTGAATATGTGTCTTGATCCCAGGTTTGTTGCTTTTTGGCCTTTTACCTTTGTCGACAATAATGCGTGGCATTTCCTTTTCAGCAGGGGAGGAGCACTTGATCCGGTTTCCATCCACCAAGCCATTCATCTCAGCCAGGTCCTCAAAGGTGCAGTTGACACCTGCAGAAAGTTCCGGGACATTATGGGCTTCCAACACCAGCTGTAGAAAGAGAAAGATAGAAAAATGTTGTCAGTATTCTGTGCAATATTATATAACATATTCATTTATTAGGAATTGATATAAGTTTAAATGGCTTCACATACTCAAAAGCAAACATCCCACAGTGAAAATCACTCATCAGTTTAAAATACCAGTGATGAAGGATGACGTACGGTTGCCCCCGTGGTCAGAGATAAACAAGTGAGATGTGTGCCCAAGCAGTTATATGGCTACAGTTCTGACACATCTGTGAGCACTTCAGATCGGTTTTGGAGCCAGCATGTTCTTCAAATATGACTGTAACACAATATTGCTGAGGAGAGGAACAGCTGCAAGTTCTGTGCAGAGTAAAGATCCATCTGCAGAGTGGTCAGTGGCCAGAGGAGCCACTGGGGGATTCTTGAATGAGGCATCAGATGCATATCCTGCCCAGATGTCCAATCAACATCAAAACACTCTGATGCAGAAAGACATAGATTGACTTAAAACTGAAATCAGTGTAATCTTAATAGGACATATGTGATGGTTGCAAGCACTACTACCTTTCTAGCCACCTCCTATATTACCTTGTTGAATGTGACTTGACTCCCGGGCTCTGTGAGAAATAGATGTTTTAATGGAACATGTTTGGGATACAGAGAAAGAAAATATATAAATGCAAAAGTATGTGGAAGGATGAGGAGTTAGAAGAGATGGAACAAGCCAATTGAATGTTGAAGCTACTGTTAATGTGGGATGAAAAGAGACTATGGCCAAGAGGAGGAAAGTACTAGCACGAGGACCGAGATGAACAAATGAGGCAGTGAACAATGAAGGACAGGAGAAAAGTGCAGGCATGCAGACCGCTGGACAGCAAGGAAAAGGGAACTCGAGGAAATAAAGAATGCAAATTTTCCCACTTCATTTGGAAATGCTGTGTTAGCTGTATCTGCACCTCGGGAAAAATGGCTTCAGGTGAAGTAGAAAGAAAAAAGAAAAGAAAAAAACACTGTCCTTGAATGAAAGGAGACAAAAAAACACGGTTGTAGAGGCAGGTGGAGTAGGGTCAAGACCAAAATATACATATTGATGGAAAATGGTGTCTGCAAGGGGGCCTTGGTCTAGGCATTGATTTGAGGCGTAGCCCACAATACACTTGTGATGTGACGCTGAAAGCTGCCTCAGCGGCATAGAAGGGCTGACCTGCACTGTTTTTATATTGCTGTTTAATGAAAAGAAGGCAGCGGCGGTGTGAACAGATACACAGCATCCCGCATAAGATGGACAGTGCATGACTGGGCTTCGATCTCTTACACACTCTAGCTCTCACCTTTTTCATCTCGTGCTTTTATTTATTCTTCCTTTTAAGAAGGAAATGCAGCCAGACATAGAGTTTCCTCAATTACATTTACTGTAGCCATGGATAAGCCTAGCCGCAGCAGTGCTGCATAAATATGAAAATAACATACTCATGTTAACAGAAACATCCACCACACATACACACACATGCACAAATGGTCTCCCGTGGTTTATAAAGCACCATGTCTAATGCTGTGAATATGTGATGCTGTTCATGTTGCCATGGTGAAAAAACATCTTAACTGCAGAGAGAATTTATTCAAAAGCGGGTTAATGCCACAAAAAAGGCGAGAGAGAAAAAACGTTTGACTTTAACTTTGTTCTTACATTAATTATAAAGTAAGTCCTGAATTAGCCTGGAAATGCCATTACTCACATTGTACACTTGCCTAATTTGACATAATTGATTGTAATGTATAATATCCGACTAAAAGCCACTGATGACTAATTCTGCTTTGTTTTTTGTAATGACCGCATATTTTCTGCATACATAGAGACAATTCTTTCTGGAGATCACGGTACAGGAGAATAAACTTTTCATGAATGACCAAAGAGAGAATTATAAGTCAAAGAAAATAGCTTTTTCTAGAATGAGTCAGCAGTGATGTGTCCTTGTTTCTCTCAAGAGTTCTTGTGCCTTATCTTTCCAAACAAATATTTAATAACACAAAGGTCAAGGAGGAGCCCCTGTCTGTCTGGCAGTATCCTCTGCCCAGCATTCAGCTGGATGGAATATGTGTGGCAAAAGGTTAAACACTCTGAAGACTCTGGCTTGAAAAACCTCACACACACCCATGAATATCATTAGAGTGTTGCAGAAGTGTACCTCTGAAAATCAACAGCTCACATGTGACCCTCTGAGCAGCGCAGATGGAGAAAAGTCATTCTGGTTTGACTTCAGAAAACAATATTGGATATTTATGCACTTGGCCTATGAGACTCAAACCCATTTCCATATAACCAATAAACAGGGAATGTGACATCACTTGGCAGTGTTTAAGATCAGTGGGATATTTATAACATTCAGTGTTAGTACCTTTAAAATGGGTGATCTTTCAACACAATGAGCTTCAATAGAGAAATACAGTAAGCCTTGAAAGATACAGAATAGCATAATGTGTTCAGGCAATGTCAAGTCTTGTGCTTAATACACATATAGCCACTTAAAAACATGAGAAGCCATTTGTTCCTTGCTTTAATAAAAGAAATGGCAACTGAAATGGGCTTTTGGTCAGGGTGAAAGCTGGGACACAGTGAGGAAGCAACCATGTTACATTTGATTGATTTCAATTAATATACCATATTCCTTCCTACCAGATATGAATTCAAACATATTGTTCATATACTGTGCTAAAAGGTGGGGTTACAAAACTGAAAAAACAACAATCCAAGTGCTTGTGTTTCTCCGGTTCCTGCAGAGACATATTTCTGTTGAAATGGATCACAGCTCCTTGCACACTAATCAATACACTTAAACAATCAAAAACAATTCAGACCTTTTAAACCTGGCAGCTGTTGCGGAATGAAATGTCCAGGGGGAAAAGTGCTGCATTTAGCTGCCAACAATCACAATAAACACAGCTGAGCTAAACTGGATGCTGTTAATGATTGTTGACATTTGTTGCGAGCGCGTTTCACTGGACAGGACTGTAAGTTGTGAGGTCAGGATTTGAAGGATGCATGTTGGCAGGCGGTAAAATGATATAAAGCAGGATTACAGAGTGAACACTGGCTACTAATCAGTATTTAGAGCATAATTACATCATATTACAAATTATGCTTGAGAGTGTGATATTGTCAATCTGCCAGACAAGATTTTCTCACTAGCAACATATTCGGCTATCCACACTATTTAATGCAATGTGGCTCCACTGAGACAAATGGTGTTTGCTTGCTTGAAGTGTTTTTTCTTACTGAAAGAAAAATATATTGAATGACTACTAATTAAAAAATGGCCACATTTTATCTCAGAGTGGCACAGGAAAGAAGTTAATGACAAACAGTATCTATTTTAGACATTTAGAAGGGAAATAATCATCAGTAATTCTTGATAGATGACACCGTTGATCTCAAACCTCAAAACAAGTCATTGTTGCTCTTTTATTGTACATGTACATTTCATCTACTCACCGTGACACTGAACTGGGACACTGATATGTTGTTGGGGTGGACACTGAGACGCACACACTGCTTGATGTCCGATGCAAAGCGCCGGGGCTCTGATGAGCGCTCACATTTCTCCTTCCTGGTGCACCTGTTTAAAACACAAGAGGGGACGTTATTCGTGGATTACAAATACACACATGCACACATGCATGCACACAGTAACCTGATCGAGGCTTATCCCTTTCCACCTGTTGGCATCTGGGAAAAAGAGAATGTCCTACCCCTCCCTGACAGGTGGCATTAGGCACATTTATCATATTTCCTCTCTGGCAGTGCACCAGCTACAGTGGTCAGTGAATGGAAGCTCAGTCGCCACAGGGGTGGGAGCAGTTGCATTTAAGACAATGCTCGCTCTATATGTGGAAGTGGAGCCGGCCAATTGGGAAAGAGGTAGGCCTCGTCTTTGTAAAGCCGTCTTAATGACTGGCATTCATGGGCAATGCCAAATGCAGGTGGAGATGTGGATGTTGGTGGGGGGTAGGATAGATTACTCCCCCCTCTTAAAACCAGACCAGGTGGTCTAATCCAGTCCATTACAGCGGTTTGGGGAGATGGAGGACTGGACCCTTTGTGCACTAAGAGGAATTTACTGACTCCTGCTCCAAATGCTATCCCTTGATAGACTGCAGGGTTATTCATAGCTGGAAGATCTAAATGGGTTTGTAAGTGGGGGTGTATGAGAGCTGCAATTCATTGCCGCCAAAACCCTTGCAGTGAAAGTTTTCACCTCAACTATTCCAGGAGAAAAACCAATGGAGTTGTTGATAAATGTATTCTTGGTGCGAAATTCTGTGAGAAATAAACCAGCCCAAACTGTGATATAACCCCAACCTTCTTCTCTACACACACACCCGCACACTCTTGTTCTCATCTAATCCCCTCATAAACTTATTCAAGTTTAATCCCCTATTGATTTAGACAAAAACTTGCAGTGCAATTAGCAACCTGGCAAATCCACAGAGTGCACTAAAAGTTCTTTAGAGAAATAAAAGGCTGGAAAGAAAGGAAGAGGTCAGAATGAACGAATGAAAGAAAGACTTTCGAGGTGGTTGACGTCTGAGATACAGTAATACCTTAGGTGCAGAAAGAAGCTTTTTCTCCTGAATTGGAGCGATTGAGGGAGGGTGGGTTCTGACCTGACATGAGCATTGTAAAGTTAAGCAGCCTAACGTGCTGCTAAGAAGACAGACATAAAGAAAACGAAAAGAAATAATCTGTTTGAGAGAGGGAGAGAACAGGAGGAGGGGTAAAGACTGCTGGAGAGAGAGAGAGAGAGAGAGAGAGAGAGAGAGAGAGAGAGAGAGAGAGGAAAAGAAAGCAAAAGAGAGGCAAGATTTAGAGGAATGCAACCATTGTTGGATTTCTGTGAAGCTTTCCCTACTAAGCCGGTTTGAGTAGGGGTTTAATCACTTCAGGTTCCTTTGTGCTTTTCTATCACTGATGTCTGTGCCTCCTTTTCCAGCACTGATTTAATAAGACTGCATCATATAAGTAGCCTCCAGGCAAACAACCCACATGGAAAACCCACAAATGCACACTTTAACCTACAAATATATATATAATAGACATACACACTCAGTTTACTTCCGTGAATACCCACAGGTCTGTTGTTTACACCTCGGAAAAAAGCAACACCGCAAGAAGATGCTCGGAAAGAAATTGTGTAAATGTTTGCCTGGCATGTGTGTATAATTATGATTACATTTGTTCCTTGACAGTGTCACTGTACATTGTATTTTGGTAGAAAAACCACACATTTCAGGCCAACATGACGAGCTGCATTGCATTATTAGCGTTAACTGGCACAGTCCCTGTAAGTGAATCATCACTATGGGTGACTGAATCATTACTGAATCCTAAATAATAATAAAAAATCAGTAAATAGAGGATTATGCCACTCCGTCAATTCATCCATCTCTTTCTTTCCCCATCTCTCACAAATGCAGACACACAGTCACACATAGGGTATAAATATATACATCTAAATGCTGTTAACCGATTCCTGGGAGATGGTGAAGTGTCTGACAGCAGGTGATAAAACATGTTAATATAGAGAAAATACAATAAATGAATATTAAACAGATTAAATGAATGAGACATGCAGCTGCCCTCACAATGGCTTCAATCAAGTGCTGTCACATGAGACTAGAAATGTGCAGAGGCAGGTTGACACATAATTTCTCTATTGACATTGTTTAAATGAGATTCTATCAATTCTAGTACAGTTTGGCCATGTGTGACAGGCATAGATCATGTAAAATATGTGTAACA
The DNA here is from genome assembly GCA_900302755.1 of Chromis chromis. Lineage (NCBI taxonomy): Eukaryota > Metazoa > Chordata > Actinopteri > Pomacentridae > Chromis > Chromis chromis. The sequence goes on along the minus strand of OMNN01031082.1, from coordinate 3,296 downwards.
GCTATAACACCTGACTGACTTGCATATGTGAAGTTGAATATAAGCACATCTTATTTAATTGCATGTCCTTATGTTAAAAAAGATACTTCAAATACAGTACAAATCTGACAAACTTTTGTAAAACTATGTTCATACCTGCAGATACACAGGTCCACAGGACATGCCTGTGTCATGTAGTGAAGTGGATGATGCAGGAAAACAGCAGTCTAATAGGATGAAGTAGAATGTACAAGACATGCTGCAAAGACTTGTTAATGTCGATCTCTTAGCAAATAATGTTTTTTTTTGTTGTTTTTTTAGGTTATTAAAGTGTGTGAGTCACACTGTACACCGTTTATGAGAAATAATTACTTTGGCCAAGAAATGCAGCCCACAAGTTTTATCATCTGCAGACATTTATAATGTCTCTTAATACAGTTACAAGACAACAAGACATAATGAGGAAAGGTGAGTGGAAGAGTGCAACAAGTCCTGGTATAGCTGGACCGGGGCCTGTTAATATAGTATCATTAGAGAGCTTATATCACTCTGCTCTAAAAAGTGGACAGGGGGCAATTTGTTGTGCTTGTTAAGCAGATGTGCGGTGAATGTGGAATTTTTCTTAAAAGACAAACACCTTCACTGAAGTGCAACAAAGTACATCAGTCTCAGGGAGGAACAGTGATCCCAAACTCTTATGGATTAACTTCCTACTCCCATTGAGGATAATTCTGTTCGACCCTTCTGCCTAGCAAGACTGTCATATTAATAATACTACATTTGATGTTGCTCATATTTCATACTAATATCAAACTGGACACATTTGTAATCTGTGAGACCATTATCTTCTAATAAATGACTCTTCTAATGCTGTTTTTTCAGCGTTGTAGTTGTAATCTCTAAAGTCTAACAATGATCCTTTCTGTCCTGCTATTATTACAGATATTCATACAGGTGACAAATGAGAGGAAAACCCTAACCACTGACCCCAACAGTAAGGGGATCTGGTGGCTTTGTTATTCTGGGGGAGGCTTTGTTTGGGTTCACTTGTCCCTTGAGAGGGTAGAGTCACTGCAAATCAATACAAAGTTATTCTAAATGATCACTTTCATCATATTTATCCTATGATGAAACATTTCTATACCGATGGGAGCGACAATGCCTCCATTCACAGGGCAGGAGGGGTCACTGAATGGTTTGATGAGTTTGAAAATAATGCATAATTATTTAGATGTTGACAATGCCAACATCTAAATAAGACACTTAATGCTAGTTTTTCCTTTAATTTGCCACTTGTCTGTATCTGAGCTAGCTACCTGAGCTAACTTGTTAATGTATTTGCCTCTTCCATCAAGTTGTTTATGAGAAATATTGAATAAACAATGCTATTTTTAAGTTTTAAGTTGTCTAGACATAGGAAACACATGAGAGAAAAGCTTTTTTCCAAGGCAGGATTTCTAGTAATTAGTGTCACTGTCTAGGCTTTCTTACATCTGGGACACAACACGGAAGTTGCGGTTTCACTTCGGTGCTCTATAGTGCAGACCTGCAGAAGATGTAACTTTCATCTTCTCGGAGTCAGAAGTTCACCGACTTGCTGGGCAGGATGAAAAAGCCAACAAGTCGAATGATAAACCTTTTTAATCTCAGACAGACAATGCAGAGTCTGTGACTCAGCAGAAGTGGGAAGCTTCTCCTCTCTTCATCTCTGTATCTCCCTAAAGATGGGCAATGGTGTTGCCGTGTAGGGTTTTCTCATTCAATTCACTGCTAAGACACAATCAGAGGGCTATGCTAACAAACACAGGGTATTCCTGTAAAAAAAAAAAAAAAGAATGCTCCTGAATCCTCCTTTTGTGCAGCACAATCCAATTTCACCCACCAACACACCGTTTAACAGACAAACATTGAGATCGAAGAAGGCTGCTGCCATGATAAATTTTCAGTCCTTCAGGTTAGCTTGAAAGAGGATGAACTATTGTGTGGTGTTTTGCCATTTGAAAAGCCTTCACAACGTTTTCACTTGTAGTATTTCATCTTCCATTTGTACACATTGAAGCAAAATGTCCATACCAATGCCCTGCATGGGTTCATTGTAGGGAACACCCATTCCTTTTATTCTCTGATAGCAGAGAAACCTACTGAGATACTAGTGGCTGACCATTAACAAATGTGCATTTGTCTTGCATCCTCACTGAATCTCTCACCAAAGTGTAGGAGAGCTACGCATGCTGATTTGGATTGCGTCCACGCCACAGTGAAAGACAATTTATGTAGCTGCTCTGGCTGACTTGGTGCTTCGGTGAAAGGATGCTGGAGATAATGCCATACATGGTTTAACCGATGTAAGAGGTGGGCATTATCAGAGTAAAGCACTGGATAATTGTTTTCAATTACTATCCACACAGACCTTGAAAGAAAAACAGATTGCATCGTTTGTAACAATATGTAACAATCCCACCCTTTGTAAACAGCAAAGAATAGAGCGTTTAGGGAACCCCAGAGATCAAAGCGATTTAGATTTCAAATAACAGTCATAAAAAGCCTGACTCAGGCTATCTTTTTAGCAGCGAATTAGACGTCCAACATCCATTCATTTGGTTAGTGATGCTGCTGTTGTGCAGAGCTGTTTGACTGACTGGCAATGACACATTATGAGAGAGCGAGTTGAAAGGATTAGATGAGCCCTGAATGAAAACTAATCTGCACTCTTGTTTCTCCCAGTCTTTGATAAGGTGACACAATTAGAGGGAGACTGAGGAGAGGGCAGAGACGGATTTTTAGCCTTGGCAATTGTTGCTGATGAGGCTGTCACAGCTATTCAAAACGAGATGGTCTGGTGGATAAAATATTCCCTCACAAATATTTATCATTAAGCTCCTTTGATCATTTAATTGAGAAAATGACCATATTATTCTATGCAGTGTGTGCCTCCAGATAAAACATAATCAACACTTAGCAATGGTTTTAAACAGGTCTAATTTACTGCAGGCCCTGCAACATGATTATGATTTTAAAAAACCTAAAAAGCACACCTTAGTTGGAAAAAACAGAAACAATAGAAAGAGTTCACTCACTCACATACATCATGTCAAAGCAACAGAAACACACAGCATTCTAAGGTATTTTAAGGCTTGGAGACACAGTATAATACCAAACCAGCTCCCTTGTGGTTGAAGCTAGTCGAGTATCAATGGGGCGCAGGTTGCAGGGCTCAGGGGAGCGTAGAGAAAGAATAGACTAAAGAGAAGGCGCAGATGTATTTGGTCATGTGAAACTTCAGGTGTAATGCATATCTAATTCAAAGCATATGGAGA